>JAAXNX010000900.1:0-21954 GCA_036491905.1 Folsomia manolachei
TAGCATTATGTTATTAACGTATAAACAAAGCACGCAGTAAATTATGATGGTCTGAGTATATGGGTTGGGCGGATGAATGGATGGCCAAGTAGATATTTGCAGACTCACTTGAGAAGATCACAAAGATTGGTAGAATTGTTGCATAAAATATTCCCACAGGTAGACAACTATACTTTTCTGTAATAGATGCCAACCCAGTCACTAATTAATTAGCTGTGTTTACCCAGTAAAAATGGTATAACGTGGGTTTTCATGTATAAAAATAGTTTAGGTCATGCAAATCCTTTGGACACCTTCCTAATTTATCAGTTGGTTTTGTTGGAGTGTCTCATACGAGGGCAGGTGGTACATACCAGAAAAAAGCATATGTAGCCAACCAGGTAATAAATATTATCTCGGCTCAACTTCAACTTGTTTCTCGTTTATCACTCAACGGCATTTCATGATTTGTCCATGATGTAAAGGATGGTGAATTGATTTCATAAAAATACTGATTCAGTCGGATTCAAGGTCAAAATTGGATAGACGGAGAATTAGCACAAGAATTAGTCAACCGATCAGATTTATGGGATGCAGAGGGCAATAAATTAAAACGGGAGGATTGACAGTATCCCAGGTGTCTTGATGGAAATGATTTTCGGTAAATATCTGGTCCAATAATGCCCATTTTTTGGATTGAATGAATCTCTATTTGGCTGAAGCAAATAACCCACAGGTGCAAAAGTATTGTAATAAATTTATTTATGTTTGCTTCCCAAAATCCCGTGAAAAATCACGCCAAGGGCATTTCCAACTCGTACTAGTTTCCAAATAAATCCGGTATCAATCCACATTTCTGTACCAAACAGTTTCTCAGATAAATGGACACCTCCTCATAAAATACTTGTTAATTTGACTGCGGTGGAATTGTACAGTAGGCCCACAAAGGGAATGGGAAGTTATCTTGGTATAAAAAAAACCACAAACCATAAAATAACACAAAAAGCAGAGAAGAATGCCGAATTCTCTGTGGCTTCCATTCTCATCTCATCTTCCTTTTCCGTGTTATCTAGTATTTCACATACTTTTCATAGATTTCCTTTTATTTTGTGGCACTCCAACCGTTGGAGTCCAACGCCAAGAGACTAACGTTCTTGTCGGAACGTATCGGAATTTTGCACCTCATCCCAATCGGAGTAGGTCTGAGTTTCAGCAAACTGACGACTATTGACTGTCAATAATTGACGAAGGATGGGATCCTGATTTATTGCAAAGTCAGTAACATCTCGGTAAAATAGGTTCTCCTTTGAATGTCAAATATGCACAAATATTTAGTGAGTTTCTTGTTGAGAAGGAAATTGATTTTAGGAATCAATTTGAGCAAGAATGTGGTTGTCCACAGAAGTCACTTGACAACTTTGGCTGCCCCTGGTTTTCAGTTTTATCTAATTAAATGAAATGACATAAAATAATACAGCCCACTTCTTTAAAGTGGTCTCTAGGATTCTACCACTTTCGTGGAATTTATTAAGTCAACTCCAATTATTGGAGGCTCATTTTAATTAAGCAATTGATCAGTTCCTGAGTTGCGGAGATGCTTATCTGACAAAGCTAGGCGACTTTTTGTCTAATATCTTGTGGTCGATTCATGAACTCAACTTGGCTCCATTTTTATTTGTACTCAGGTCATAAAATAATACTAACTGTACAAACTTGAGAACTTGAAAAATATAAGCCAAGTTTTGGATAAGTGTACAAATTTTGTTGGATAAATGGTACGGCACGTAACACTGGGACTCATAAAATTATGTTACACGCGCCTGAGATTATTGTGTCGTAAAATAAAGGAATTATTTTACTGTTTGAAATTATATTCCTAAATATTCATCCCCGTCCTCATTCCAAGTTTGCTAAATAAAACAATAAAACTGCATCGGTGACTGCATTCATGTCCAAATGTCTTTGGGCCGTTTAGTTTAATTGGTTTTTTACTTGTGGAGGCTGCAGCGTCTTTAAAATAAGGTGTGACACTTTCTTCCACCTAATTTCTAGTTGATTAAAAAAAAGAGTGTGCAATACCAAGACATGGCAGAGGGAGAGGAGGAAGGATGATTAATTGGAAAAGTAATGAGGGAACGGGTGGCGTGGCATATTTGGACCACAAAAAATAGTCTGCAAACACCTTCAGGATGAGTGATGAGATATTTTATTAAAGATGACACAAGTTGGTCACTCACATCACTTTGGTGGCGTGGCTCATTTCATTCTTGTAGTCAGGAAATTAGGAATCAAATATTTCAAATTTTATTTAATTTTTGCCAAATTATTTGAGTTTATCTCGTATTTATTTACCAAGATTTAGTAGAATGCCACCGGGTCAAGGAACGATATCACAATTGACACCCAAACATTGATCAGGAGCTGGTAGCAAATTGGCCATTTATTTATTTTATCAGTGCCATTATGCCACTGCCATTATTTGCACGCAATGCAATAAGTTTGAGATAACAGCTTAAAGCCCAGCTTCACAGTTTCGGCTTCTTGGCGTAATTTGCCGTCTTTATATCCCCGAGTTCAAAAAGTCATTGTTGGAGTATGGATTTATTGATTTAATTCCAGTCCGTCCGAAGGGTTGAATGGGAATCAATCAAAACTCCTCGGACAACTCTGAAAACCTTTGTGGAATCAAGAAGTTGTCCGTCATTAGATAAATATTGATTTAAACTTCACCATTACTGGGTATAATCATTCAACTCCTTTTCTTGATTGTGATGTGGAGAAGGTGTTGGATAAGAAGTTTTTATTAGGCAGGGATTTTATTGACTTAAATCCAAGCGTCTTGAAATATTTACATTCTCCTCAAAAAGGTTGTGGAATGGAATTCATAAATTTAAAGGTTTCTGTTGCAGGAAAGCCTACAAAATTTATTGCATTTTCCCTGTTATTGACACCTATCAAAACAAAGGTGGATGGGAAAATTAATCGAGGAAATTATGTATGCAACATGTATTGAATTATTGGGAGCCGCATATTTCTACAGACTCCTGGCCAATGGTGGGGTATCCTACTGAGGAAATTACTTACATTAGAACTACATGACCATAAATAAATATTCTGGTTTAAATCATTGTAAATGCAACCAGCACTCTGGCTCTTTTCTGGAATATTAAATTAATGCGACGCAGCACAAGGAAACTTCGTCGCATTGTTTTATGTTTATGTAGTGAGTTCCATTGTTGGCTTGGTTGTAAAAAAGTGAGTGATCCCACAATTGATATTCAAGACTTGGGAGACATCATCTTTCTGATGCTCGGAAGATAAGAGCCATCAGATAAGGTACACCTGTAATCTGTCAGGTTTGGCAGGTTTAGACAAATACGTAGCCATTGGAGAGGGATGACAGAGAGGAGTTATGATTTTTAGTGGGTTTTAAACAACTACAACCTGACCTTGAGCCTGGACTTAATGACGGGTTCTTATTTACTGTCGGGTAGTAAAATGCAGAATGAGATGTGTGCTCGTATTAAAAAATGTGAGCATAAATTTTCATGCATTTTGTTACATACTCGTTTGGATTGGTTTTGCACTGTTTTTCATAATAGACTGAGAAATTGTGAGTAAAGGAATCTATTGGGTGCTGTCTCCAAAGGATTTTTAGGATGAGTCAGACTCAATGTCAAAGAATGTCGTGTTAAGTGCGACTTGCATTGTATTCTATACTTATGTATATCTGGATCAGGCCGGTTTCTCAGATGCAATCTTAATTCAGAGGTTCTGAAGTTGTGGTGTTTTAAATGCATTTAAGTACAAAGCGGTTGTAAACTCTGGTGCAATTTGTGGCTGAAACGCCGGATGGGGTGGAGATTAGATAGGAAAGGAAAAGAGGAGATTCTGAGGATATGGAGCATAAAATGTAATATTTTAAATTGTGAGGGTGTAACGAATATCTTGTCACAATTGTAGTATTTGGATTAGAATCTGTTTGGCGTGCAGTGTAATGAATGCATCCTCCACTTATTGCGACATGAAGAGGTTCGTCTATTATTCTAAAGGATAAAGAATAGAGTGATAAAAAGAATCCTCGGTAAAGTTCATGGCCAATTTTTTCTACCTTTTTTGCTAAAAAGATGCATCCCAGAGCATTCTGTTGCATCACGTCATCAAAATAGTGGTTGTTTGGCGTTATCCTAGTTTTACACAGCTAGAATCTGTAGTTGTGAACTATGGTATGGCTAATTTTGGCAATGTTTCGCAAGTTGCGAATCGCATACTATATTGCTCTATGAATGTCAGGAAGTTAGGGATGGATTTCTTTTAGGATAGCAAAGGTAAAATAGTAATGTTTGAATTAAAATTATATTTTGAAACACTTTAATATTTCAAATACTCTGTAATCATGGAGCGTAGTACTATTTCTAAAAATGTTGTTTTTTTTCTACACGGTTAAATTCATTATCTAAAATAGTTTAAGGCTTATCAATCACTGAAAATTGAGTAGAGCATAAAATAGGGAGTTGGCCACAATTATGTGTTTGCCAGTTGAGCTATTTGATTATAATGTGAATGGATTTAAAAACGGAAGCATTTTTCAAAAGTGGATGGGTGGATAAGATGAGAGGTTTAGTTTTGCGTAAGAATAATCATGATAATAATAATACCACAATAATTATACCTCTGATCCGATCCACCGCCTGCATTCTACTCCTTGCCAAAACTACATCTTCACCAAAATCTGGTCTGAGATTGATTCTTGCTAAAAGATTGAAACATTCCTGAAGCCCTAATAAGTGAGTGTGTGTCCGATCTAGGCTACAAATGGGAATTTTGAGAAATCTTAAACCCGACCAAATTTCTTATGCATAAGAATTTTCACCGGAATGTGAGAGACTAATCTATTTACGGAGCTACACCGGAATAAATGCCATCTTTGTTGGTCAGTCTGGCTATTAATGGATCTCTGTTTGATGGAAATGGAGCATGAAATGATCTTTAAAACCCAGCCAAACCACGTTTAGTTGATCAATATCCTTCAAACTTAACCAAGTTACAAAAAGTAATAAAAAGAAAGCAATGTTTGTCCTGAAAAAAATGTAATAATCTCCCCACCAACTAACGGCGTGACGAAAATAGCCATAAAATGAAATGGGATGGGATGACAGCTCAAATTTCAGAGAAACTTTTGTCTGTGGTTGATTTGGATTTGATTATTGGTTTCCATTTCAGCCTTTTTTAGTGGAGATGGCTCATTTATTTTTGTTGATGGATTGATTTGTCAAAAAGACTCAGTTATGAGTTGAAGTTTCACTTGATTGGGTTTGTTAGTATTGTGTGAATTTGATGGATGAAATTGGAAAAGCTTTCAGTGACACTGGCATAAAAAACAAGAGATAAATAATAATCAGTATTATTTACAAAGGCATGAATGGAAACCAGCAGATTTATGGGGTTGTGTTGTGGTCGAGTTGGGCAAAGGTTAAACAAGTTTTTAATAAACTCGTCAGTGAAATATTCGGCGTGTATTGATGCATAAATGTGGTCAAATCTTGTATTGTTTACTTATCAATCTTATTGTGATTTGGGATGCAAATACGCTTTTTTGTCTGTGAGGTTATAAAATAATAAATGAAATAAAATCGTGCCCTAAAACCCATCATGTCAGTGAAACGTGTTAAGAGTCCAAACTTTCCCGAGTTTGAGTTTGTATCCCAATTGTGAGAATTGCATCTTAAAATTAGTGTCACTCATAATTTCCTTGATTTAGATTGAGAAAGAATTAGATGAGAATCAAAACTTGTAAAAGTTTTACAAAGAAAGGAAGATGAATGGGAAGTAGTAAACTATGTTTAGAAAAGGACGCGTGTAAAAAAAAGTTGGTTTACTTTTTGTCTCGCCTCATTGAAGGAGTTGATGTGCACTTTAGTTTGAGATTGAAAAATGAAACAGTAAAAGACACAAGTGCATCATGAGGATATTGCTCACACACCTAATCAACCTGATTAAGAGCGGCTTTGAGATGTAAATATGAAGAGGATTTAATGCGCTTTTAATTCACGAGCCATATTTGGTAGTAGGTCGGTATTTTAATAAATAAAATAAGTCCCTAATTCCTGGGGACTACTACATAATTACGGAATTGAAGACAAGTTGAATTTAGGTAAAATACAAGAGTTCCTCGAGGATTATCTGTTATAAATTGAGAGATGTCGCGGATTTGATGGAGCTTTACAAAGGAAATGATGGCTTGCTTGGTCCAACTCCAAGAGAAACATGAAGAAGTTTGTTAGTTTACTTGATTTGGGGACGACAAAATTATAAATTGTAAGGTGTTGTTGGTTGACGACGGCGTTGACGTGTACGTCCAAGTGACGTTGACGTCGGTGGGTGTTCTGTTTTGAGAGGAAGGAAATGAAATATTATCTTCTCTTCGGCGGAAGTGCGTGCAGGCAGTTGGTTACGCGTGGCTTTGCGAATACAGTAACAGAGTGGAACTCTTGTTGAATTATTCAACTACTATCTGACGTAAGGAACTCTATTATCTGGCCATATGTTGGTTGGATTGGAGTGATATTTAAGAAACAAAACCAGGGCAGAAAATGAAATAAAACGTGGAGCATTGCAATTGCCAGACGTCTTGGCACCCAGTCCAATGGCTTTTAATGCGGAATTTATAGAAAATGTAAGCGTATCAAGTTTCTCTTAAGGATTGAAGAACTGATGCTGCATGGGATCTAATCCCATGAATTTGTATGCATTAATTATCAATAAGAGACTCATTATGGGGTGGTTGGGGATGAAGAGGAGAAATTAACATAAATTTTGCATATCCCTACTTATCAAGGAAGGCTTGTTTGATGTCAAAATCGTTGCAAATATGCGAAAATATGTATTGTGAAAATTTGTAGAATGCCATTTTAAGTCCAGGTTTGATCCTTAATAACAAAATGTAAAGGAATATATGTCTAATATAGATACTAAATGGACACAATTGTCTAAACGCCATCACACAGTTAGTTTACTGTCACTTAACTGTAAATAAGCTAAAAATTTCGCCAATTAATTAGATAAGTAGTGAAAGTAGTTTTAATTTAACCTGATGGCCTCTGAATGGCACAGCGTGTCTCATCTCTAATTAGTGAATTAATCATGGCACCTTACACACACCAACCCACAATGGCATGAGGAACATTTGCAAACTTGTAGTTTTAAATTTAGCAAAAATCTGCGACTCTCTCAGATCAAGATTGGAGATGAGATGGCTCAGCTTGAGTTTCTGATTATTTGTATTCCCTCCTCTTATTGAGTGTCTCCCACTTTCCTTACCTTATCTTTCTGTCTTATCGACCAACTGTGACTCCAAGAGTTGTGACTTGGGTTTTATTTTATTTTTATTTTTGCAATTGGCCACCTCCCAAAAATAATGGAATGAAAACAAACCCGGAATATTTGCATGAAAGTGAGACTGAGAACAACAACCTATGAACTATGTTATCTATACGACAAACTTTTTTAGGTTTGCCAAATTTTTTTAAGTAAAAGATGCAGGATAAGATTCAATTTTGCGAAGTCCATAACGTGCAAAATTGTATCTGTTTTCATTCAAGTAGAGCAAACACATTTGTGCGTAGCTGACTACCTCCCGTTACCAATTAAATAGGGAACAGTTATCATAATTAATGTGCTGGGATTCGCATCGTTTGGCTAAATTGTTATCCTTTATTAAACGGGAAATGGGTTTTTTTGCAAATGCTAGCAAAAGGAGTGCCGTACTTTGGCAAATCTCCTTTTTGCAGATGCCGGGTTGTTTGCTGCCTTTTTTGAAACCTTGCAATTTTTGCCATTTAAAAAAAGAAACCATGTGTGCACATGGCCCTAAATGTAACCAAGCTTCCCGTAACATGTCCCTATCTCTTGGACTACTTTGCATTACAAAATTTGAGCAAATATTTGCTATCAGTTATCAATTGATAAGTATTTCAACTACTTAAGTCTTTAATGGAGGTAACCCATTACTTGGAGTAATCGTGTACACTAAAATCCTGCCAAACCTCGCAAAAGACCCAGACATCGCTTCCAAATGGTTTGGAGCAGTTTGGAATCTGGTACTGGGACCAACTTTACATTTGGTTGTAGTTTGCATAGCATTTCTAACTTTGGACAGAGAAGCAAGTGCGCACCGAGCTGTGACAATTCTCTCTTTTTTCACAGGATTTGATAGAGCTGAACCTCCCCCCACCCACTCAAACATAGTCCCCTACCACAGGTAGTCTAGTTAGTGTACTAAGGTTGCCATGGGGATTGTAGAGACTGACTTGCTCTAGTGTAACTGAGTGTGACTTGTAATTATGGGGAAGTTGGCGTTAGCTTGGGTTGTGAGGGGTCGTAATATTTGCTCAAGTTTCCTTTCCTCTCGTAAAGATATTTACCCAACAAACGTACTGATGACTGAGTCAAGTGAGAGGTAGTGCTGTGCTGCAGTGTGAACAATGACTGCAAGTTGCAGCCTGCAATTCTATGCAATATTTTAGTAGGTAACTGCATTACCTAAGCTAAAGTAGTGTCAGTAAGTGGACGGTAGTGCGGCAATAAGGGAGGGAATTGGGAATTAATTAAGCACAAGTTTCACCTGCTGCGTGTGTGATTTACAGAAATATTTAGATACCAAAGGAACTCCCTTAAAAATGGGGTCCAGTGGTAAGTGTGGTGTGACACGTGTCCAAGGGAAATTGGATCAATGATTGATCATCAATGATGAGGATCTTCAAAGCATGGAGCAGTCCGTCGTGTGGGGAAAGGATACAATCTCACCCCTGGATGTGGTAGGTTGGCTAGTTGGCTAGATATTCAAAGTTTCCAAGAAAAGACCAGGAATTGAGTGATGTACTCCGGAAACATTAGTTTGGTACAAGTTTAGAGATGAAATGAGATTCATTTCAGGAGTGAGTGAATTGAATGACAGACGGAATTGGGGAACATTTGTAAACTTGGGAATTTCCTTGGAAAAATAAACAATCAATCCAACTCCAACTCTTTTTTTTGGGAATGGTGTACAAACAGACAAAATTATTTTAACTGGGTTTCCTTCCAGGAATGTGAACCACGTGGAATGTGGGAGAAATAGGGAACTTAAAGTTTCAAATTTTGGGCTTGGAAATCAATTACAATGGTTTCTACTTCAGACAGAAGTGACCATGAGCATAAATGTGATTAATCACAAAGGATATTGTTACAATGATTGTGTCGAAATTAGCAGTCAACTCATCCCAACATTGTTGGCAGTGTTGTAATAATCAATGGATTGATATTGAATCAATAATATTGATCCTCAACATGTGACATGTGTCTTGTGGGGATAACCTCCATTAAATTTTACTTTCATCAACTCCAATGATTGTGGTAATAGGTGTGGATACAGGTTGCTATTGATGAGAGGATAATTTGCATTCATTCGCCAATTAATGGGACAAACAGTTGTATGCATTGTTTACTCTGTTGGCTATTGAATTATCTGATTAGCATCCCAATCACGTCATTGCTTTGTCTACAGAGTGACTCTGTCAGAGTCCGAGTCCTTCAGGGTGGACGACGTCCATAAAATATTTGTTGTAGGAAAAAGGTGTCAACTTACTTGGTTGGCTAGTAATTCATGCCTTGTTTTATGAAACTAGATTGAAACTTGGAAATGGTATCAGTTTCGGAATTGCAGTAAAAGAGTTGGAGATTGAGTCAGATACATTTTTGCCACAAGTTGATTGATTGGGGCATGATTACAAATTAATTGGCTGCGGTATCATTATTTTTTGGATTGACATCTACCTAGTCACAAATGGGGATGAGTCCAAGTTATTTGTTTAGTGGAAAGTTGACAAATGCAGCACTAGCTTGAAATGCAAATAACAGGGATGGACTCGCAATGCTGTTTGTTTAAAGGACACCGGTTTTGAGGGATTTTTTATGATAAATTTTGTACAAATAGGATTAAAAAGACGGCATGTTGGGCTTGCTTTGTTTCACGTAACGGGCCCAACCCTAGAGTAATAAAGTTTTAAGGTAATAAAAGGAAATTGTATCAAAATACTATAAAAAATGATTTTTTTATTTTAAAGGAAACCAGAATTGAGAAGGAGTTGATTGAGTTGATTTAGTTGCTAATGAATCAATTTCTTCAAGTGTCAAATTATCTTGTAGGAAAGTTGATTTTGTGCAATTTGTCGGCTGTATTTTTTGCGTTTCCCTTTTCTTCTGTGACCTTATCACCCTCACGTGAATATATCAAAGTCGCCGATGGGTGGGACATGTATAATTGTGTAAATTTGACACAATTTCGATTTTATTATGGGAATTCTTGCCATTTTATGGAAGGCCAATCAAAATTTTGACTCCGATTTTGACAACTTTTCACAAAAGTGAGAAATGTGATTGGCAATGTTATTAGGGTTGAAACTCGAGACAAGCTAACTTTGAGACGTTACTGCACTTCATTTACCTCCAATGACAGGGAATTGGGTGCCAGTTTGTTTTTTTGTGATGGAATACTTGTGAGTCCACATTTAGCCGAGTTTAAGTTCCTTGTTTGTTTGCACATTTAAGGAAACAATGGTTTGTTTGGCAAGGAGTGGAATGGAATGTAATGGACAAAAAATGGGAAAGGTGACAGGAAACAGACAGGAACATCGGTGCGGTTACAAATGAAATCCTGTAATACTGTAGAAATGCCTGTTTAGATGATCACCCAGTTTCAGAGAGCATCTAAAATAATGACTATTCCTTCCTGCGTAATGGAAATATTGGATGAAGTCTCCGAGATGCGTAGTAATCCCAAATTTAAATCAATTTAAATTGATTAAAAGTCAAGTAACAGCTTCAGTAGGGTCAAGGAGAGTAGATGGGAAATTCCCATTGGGAATTGAAGGCAGGATTAGTTCTAATTGATTTAAAGAGAGTGGCTGAGATTATTCTTAAGTCTGGGATAAAATACGAGATATGACCATCATTGTGAGGGTAACAACTTGTTTTCCATGAGAATTGTGACAAGGGACTTAGCAAAGGATTAAGATAGAAAAGAGCTTTAAAAACTTGAGTGGGATAGAAATTACACTTAAGAAATGGCACAGGAATCCTGTAACAGGATTAGGATTACCTTTGATTATGAATAGATTACGTAATAAAATAGAGTGCTAATAAATTGGCAATGAATTATTAGCAATAAATTGGCAATAGTTCAATAACTCGTTTGATTTTGTGTCATTCAAACACCTGGCGTTATCTAGTTAAAACTTTCTTAAGCTTCGTGAGAAAGAAGTTATCAAATTAGTTGTCAAAATAGACAAAGTTTTTATTAACTTGATAAAATACTTTTGCAAATATTTTCCTTGCAGGTAAAAGAATCCGGGGCCGGATCCTCTGGGTCAATGTCAAATCTTCGTCTGGAAAGTCCTCTAGCGTCTCGTAAATCATTTCTTCCTTCGCCCAAAGTGGATTCCGGGCACCTTAGTCCTGGAGGTGGATGGTCCGGAAGTTCCGTGACCCAGTCGGATGTTGGGAGCCCTGTCTACATTTCCGGAGTTCAATCCGGTATCCTACGATTCTACGGTGAAACCAAGTTCAAGCCGGGCGTGACTTGGTGTGGGATAGAACTCCCAGAGCCACAAGGCAGTCATGACGGGGGTGTGGATGGGGTTCGGTATTTCAAGGCTAGGAAAAATTGTGGAATATTCGCTCCCGTGGAAAAGGTCACGCTCAAACCTCCGGAAAAGAGGAAGCCAGACAGTTCCAATTCAAGGCGGAGTCTGGTACCCAGCCCGCTTAGCAGAGAAAATAGTGGTGAGCACATTAAAATAGGGGGTCACCTCCTGAATCCTTGATATTCCTTAATAGCCACTTATGTCTGTCCCAGGTTCAGCAGTGATGGAACCCAAAGTTCACCCGGAACCACAACCTCCTTCCGGGAAGGGATCAAAACGTCCCAAATCCGTGTTAGAACACTCCGACAAAACCTTTACCGTTGCAAAGATGAAGACATCCCTGCCTCCGGAACAATTGAAGAGGAGACGCCTAGAAGAAGTAAGCTCTCCATCCTGCTCTGAACCTCCTCCTTCCGACATCCCGAGCTGTGTGAGAGTGCCAAACTTTGCGGAAATAAATAAGCTAAATCTTCGCGAAGAAATGGAGCAATCCGTCAATAGCTCTCTGCTCAGTCCGAGTCATAGTTCCACACCTACTCGAGCACTTTTGTGGAGTGAGTCACGAAAAGGTTTTCCACTTCAAAACCGTCGTCCCTCGATAATCAAGACGCCAACGGATCTCCCAGGTCAGGAGCGGGTTGTGTTGACGCCACCGCCACCCGGGAAAGGAGTAACTTCCTCTGGGTGGATTGGTGGCTGCAGGACTTATGTTGTGGAGCAGCAGACACCGTACGAGTCCGCGACAAGACCAACTACTTTACTGGGTTTGGAACGAAGAGGTTTGTGACCTAAATGGGGCACTAATTCAGGTGGTTAACGTTATTTTGTGTCTTACAGGGTCTGAGGAGGAGGAAGTTGAGCCAGCATCTGAAGCTAGTTCCTCCGATGCCGGGGGACTGTTTGGACAAAAGACGCCTGAACTTTGGGACGGGGATGGGGTCTCTTTGGCGGGTCTTTCATCCCCGGAAGAGGCTGGGATTCAGGAGGAGTCGAGTCTGGGTCTGGGTGGAACCACGCCGTCACTTTTTGAGTCTTGGGGAGATTTGAAGGAGGATGAGCTTGAACTTTATCAGCATTTAAGGTCACCTTCGATTGATAACCTGGATTTTGATGAGGAAGAGGAGGACACGCATAATGCACTGGATTTGGAAGATGGGTTGAATCATACCCTCATACTGGGTGAGATTAAGTTACTTAAAGTGTCTCAGGACGGTATTTGACTTATCTGTAATTTCTTGTCCCCAGCTCAAGACTACGCCAGAGATGAAGAAAAACCCGAAAAGTCCGACCCCACTAAACTATCTCCGACCCAAATTATTGAGGAGATTGATGGCAGACAATCTCCAAAAGTCTGTAAACCTCCTCCACCCCAAGAACACCTTCCTGAACCCGAACCACGCCCCATCTCCGCCACCTATGACCCAGAGCCTGCAACTGACTCCGACTTTAACACGGAAAGTGAGCCAGATCACGACGAACTGCTCTCTCACCCCATTCACGTCCCTCCCAATAAGAACCGGAATGCCCGGGTAATAGACGGAGCGTTGTACACGTCATCATCCCTGCCCCCATCTAAAAGTCCTAGTCAACCCCCCTCCACAACAACGTCTCATTGTGAAGAGCCCGAGTCCAGTTCCAGTGGTTTCTATTCATCCTCCGAGTCTGGAAGTTTGACTCGCGGAGGCTCACGGCATCCTTCGAATACTCGCTCCAGATCCGGGTCAGATTGTGAGGAGTCCTCGGTCGGATCTAAGGATGATGTCGAGAATGAGGTGACCCTACTCAATTCAACGTCTACAACAATGTCTACGACGACGGAGTTGGACGCCAGTTCGACACTGGCAACGGAACGAAATAGTCCGGAAGAGGTGGGTGTGGCATTCTTAGGAAAAGGTGGGGCGGCCTCCCTGCTTTCCACCATTTCCCAGAGTTGTGAGGGTGGTCTCCAGCTCGAAGGGCTGGTCTCAGATAAGAAAGTCGTCTCCAGACTCCACCAGATAAGGGATGACTGTTCCGTGGGGTCGGGTGGGAGTGAGCCGTTAAAACCGGGTTTTAACCTTAAAAGTAGAGCCCGGGACTCAGTTATGAATCGGAGTCAAAGTGTGTCTTGCCTGAGTTCCTTACCTGGCCCACCCTCCCGCTACAGGTTTGTCACGACTCGGGCCAAAGAGAAGGTTGTGGCTCCGGTGGCTACGGGACAAATCAAAACCCGGGTATTGGGAAAGCCCTCGTCACTTCTGGCAGAAACTGTGGCGAGTTCCAGTCGTCGTTTGGGAAGTATTGCATTTGGGTCTCGTCTTGGAGGAAGTAGCGTCAGTCTGGCGAGTTCCACGTCGAATTTGACGACAACTTCGGGAAAAAGTCCGAGCAGCAGGGGTAGCAGAATGGGTGGAGGTGGGAAGTGGGATTCCGTTATGGCTAAAATAAATGAGGGCAAAGGAAAACAAATAAATGTCAAAGAAGTTCGGGCGAAAGTGTTTGATCGGCTGGGAGGAGGAGGAGGAAATAAACCGGGTCCAACCAGTAATGCCAGTGGGGGCAGTACGAGCAGTTTAGTGGGGGTTGGGAAGAAGAAAACGCTTCGTTCCGAGAAGGACAAGGACAGCAAGGATGTGGAGAATGAGCCAGTGGTCAAAAAAAGTGGAGGTGGTGGGGCTAGGGCACCAGTTTCCAAGAGAGGAGGTGGGAGTGGTTTAACCAGGACGGATTCTACTTCCAGTGATGGTTCGGAAGGCAATGTTCAACCCAGGACCCAGTTTACGACGAAATATAGTAAGTGAAGAGCCATTTACTGGGGTTTAAAATATTTTTATGGGTATTTTAAAGTGGGTGTGGCATTGTTAAGGTGTTATTATGATAACTTATAAGCGATAAGTGTGTACTTAAAGTTTCACGTGGCTAGTTGCTACCTTTCTGCGTGTTGAGCTTATCTCTGACCAGATCTTGGGCTACCTACCAACGAAAAACAAAACAAAAACGCATTCTTTAATACACACTTATTCCGGGCATGGAGAAAGTTTGTTTTCCTCAAGACACAGGGCCATATATGGCTTGGAACTTTCTCTCTCTTTCTCCAGTAAAAGGTTAGGAGGCTTAGGTAGGATAATCTAAATTGGATAGCTCATTATTTGGATAAATGTGTGGAGAAAGTGGTGGCATGTGAGGGAGAGGTGACCTCATTTCTTAATTTCTCTACTTTCACTCCCAACTTATGCATGACAGCCTTTCTCCTGTGTATGTTTGTGTTGAAACGTTGTGAATCATAAATTAAAAAGAAAGCCAGGTGAATGTGTCCAATTGTCCATTTTAATTCGCAAGCCCAGTTCCCACTCACACGATCAATTATTTGGAGAGCAGATAATTGAGTGGGATTATAAGGTAGTGGCTTTTTTATAGTTTTGTTGGCTTGGTAGGACGAAATGTTAATGTAACTCCTTTCTCTAATGTTTATTGACTTTCTCTGGGACGGTTGCAGTCATTATTTGGTGGGTTTGATTGCATGCACATGTTTTATATTCATCCCTTTGCTGGAGAAGGTCACGTGAGTGTACGGACTCCTATATTGGGTAGAAATTGGTATCTGAGCTCTCCTGGAATCATCCTGTAGTCTGGTGTGGTGTGGGTTTTTTGGCAAATTCGCACAGTCCGGGAGTTAGCATTTATTGCAAGCTTTGACTCCTTCTATGCATATGTGGGATGGATCGATATTTGTATGCCAGCTTTCTTTTCATGTTTTCTCCGCTATTCGGCTAGTATTTGGGTAAACGACGGGAATTGGTGGGATGGAGAAAGTTGACATTTGAGAAGGCTAGAGTTTGCCGAAAACCTTGGACTTATCCAAGGCTGAGTTAAATAGAGTGCCTTTATTTAATGGAAAGCTGGTAAATATCCAGGTTGTGTTTCAATATTTCGCGTAAAATTGAGAGTTTTCCTACTTATTGTCCTAATGTAATTCCTTGATCTGTTCAGGACCCAAGAAAGAGAATGGACCACCCCGCCGACAAGTTAGTGATGTCTCCACCGCCTCCGAGTGCTCTGCCTCCCAATCCCAACCCATTCCTGGGCCAGTAACGACCCAAACTAAGTCCAAGGCTGGGAGGAAAGCTAGCGTAACAATATTAGAACGTAATTCATCTACAACGACAAAGTCGTCTACAGCTGTGGCGATGAGTAAGGCTTCCGGCGTCCCAAGTACCCTGAGTAAAGGCCCCCGAACTCTGTCAGGATCATCGGGATCCAGTCAGCTCAAAAGTCCGCTTCGGGCTTCTCCCGGGTCGTTGAAGGGCAAAGGGAAAAAGACGACGGGAACTGGTTCCTCGGCGTCATTAGCGGCGACACTACCGGCGTCACTGCCTACAAAGCCGGTCCTTGATGGAGCGGCACAAATCAGTAATAAAGGTTTGTGCAAAAACTCGCTAAATATTTCCTAATTTCACGCCGTGATTAATGTTCCTCCTCTTTTGCAGGAAGTACAAAACAAGTGGCTCCAACCCTACCCGGTCGGACAAGATCCAGTCAAAGTCAACCCGATCCGGCCATAAAACCGTTGCGAGGTAAGCTTACACCCCATTTTTGCACACCCTCTGGCAATTC
Organism: Folsomia manolachei; assembly: GCA_036491905.1. Classification (NCBI taxonomy): domain Eukaryota; kingdom Metazoa; phylum Arthropoda; class Collembola; order Entomobryomorpha; family Isotomidae; genus Folsomia; species Folsomia manolachei. The sequence goes on from JAAXNX010000900.1 coordinate 16,254, forward strand.
TGAGTCATACAAGTGCAAAAAACGGAATCCATTTGCAATTGAATTCGCCATTTACTCCTCTTTATTCACGGCCTGCGGCAAAGTTTCAAGTCTTTGGTGTCAAGTGCATTCAATCTTGGCGTGAATCTTGTAATTGCATCTATTTGTCTTCCTAAAGGGGTCCCACCAACTAATGGTCACTGGTTGGTTGGTGGAGAAATTGCAGTTTCTCCTCCGTTGTGGCGTGTGTCGCTGTGAATTGAATAGAAGACAAGAAAGGAGTGAGGTTTCATTTTATTTTTAAATTCTTTACCTTTTTTTGCAACACCAAAAAAGATGCATCTGAAGATGTTGATGGTTGGTCAATGACTTGAGATTTTGCAAGTTGCAACGAAACTCATTTCATCCCTGGGGATGATTGGGTATTGGATGGATGGATGGATGTGTGATAATTATGGTGCGGGGAATGACTTTGTTTTTTGTGGAATCTTTGTCCGATTGGTTTAGGACGAGGTTTGGTAAATTGTGGTTTGTTTTGTGTGAGTTTCCAACTCATTTTTTAAGGAATCGGTTATTCTTATCGGCAAAATTTGCGTGGACTCAACAATAGTCAACAATTTACTTAAATAAAGAAATTCCACAATTTGAGATTTCTGTGAGGCTTCACACAAAAAAAGAAAATTCGGAATTAAATACAAACTTAAATCCCAAATCCAGGTCAACATCTCCTATTTGATAAAATCTTTAAGAAATTTGTTTACGACAAAGCAAACACTATCCATTGTGCACAAAGAGATGGGAAAGGAGGGTGAGGCTGGTAAAATGGCAACTAATTTATGGATCCTGTTCTCACATAATTTCATCTCATGTCCCGAATTCATCACGGCTTACATTATTGTTGGAGAATGCATATTTTAGAGAAACCAAGTTAGCTTCATTGTCCTACATTCTTGAGGCGTATGTGTCTTGTTTACAGACTTGTTTACACCAAGATTGAACTCCAATTGTGTAATTCACAGGGGTGAACTAAATCCAGAAGTTTAGAATTAATTTACAAGCTAAAACTGCCTCATACTGGTTAAAACCTCATCAGATAAGAGTCGGCTAACTAACTGTAGTACTTCCTGAGCTAAGTCGGATTATTATTTTTATTTTATTTTATTTTATTACCCCCACTTTATCGTATTTAGTTAGGAGTACTACAGTAATCGGACCAAATAAGGTGATGAGTTTATTACAAGGAGAGGAAGGATGTTGCTTGTAAGTTGCAGTTTTTAATAAATTGCAGTTATTTTATTATTCCTGCTCAGTGTTGGGATTGAGGTTATGGATTGAATTGCAGTGGATTGCATTAGAAATTGAAAAGGCTGAATGAAAATGCCGTTAGGTTGCAGATAAATTATGTGATTTCCTCTGTGATAAGGTGGATGTTTGGTAGAGAAATCCTTTGATGAGAGGTTTTACTGGGTTTTATTCCCTACAAAGGGTGAGATTTCGGGATTTTATTACATGTGAATTTTGAGAAGTGTCCTACAAGTGTCAATTAATTAGGGCAGGGAATAATGGGGAGTTATCTAATGAATTATTTATTTTGACTAATTATATGTTACTGAGAATCTTTAATTATTCCATGACAATTAAAGATATTGCTTCTGGTGAACAAAGGATGTTCGGATGTTCCTTCACCTTGGCTCATTAACGGAGAATACGGCTAACAGGGAAGTTATGAGTGGTAATTATATGGCTCTAATTAAATACTGGGTTTTTAAAACTTGAAACAAAATAGGATGGTTGCTTCAAGTGGAACTTTTTGAGACGTGATCCTGCATTTATTAGAGATTTGGCAGGGTGTAAAATAGAATTTGGGATGTCCAAAATTTCGCACAAGTTTCTGTACTAACGTTTCCCTGAGTTTGAAACATTTAGCAATACAGAAAAATCAAGAAAGTTGCTTCATTACCCTTGCATTGCTCCGAGGCATGTCGTTATTATTTGCCAAAATATTATTGATTCAAGCCTGCACCACAAGTGCAATTGGAATTTACTCGTGGCAGGGATGGACAGTGACTAAAGTTTATTTGGTATAAACTAGGAGATAGGCATAGGAGCCCACTTACCTGTTACATACCTGTTAGATTGGATTTGATTTCATTGCATTTCATTTACATGTTCTACTCCTCACTCTGTCTGCATGGATGGATGGATGGATTGTGAGTTGCAAAAAAAGTGGTACAACTTGCCGTCCTGCACATGAACCAAGTTTTGAAGTAGATGGTATTTGGTAGGAATATTATATATCCACTCTTAGATGCATGCAGGGGATTGCTGCAGGAGGAATTTGTTGGTGGGTTAAATTGAATGGCAACTTTATTAAAGAAGCCATTCAAGAAAATCTGCGAGCTTCCTCGAGTCTCTGGTAACACGCTCTTAAGCCAGGTAGACAATCCTTTAAGTGAATTGGTAGTTGGTGCAGAGTCGCTTGTGAGGAAGGTGGTGGTTTAAATGGTTTAAATCCAAATGTTTCTATATTTTGAGGCAATATATCTTGGAAACGGTGAAGTTTAGAAACTTACAATTAGTCGTGATTCTGTTGACAAAGTTGGACAAAGTTATCGGTCCAATAATTAATCGTGGGATCAAGTCCAAGATCAAAGGAAAAGACCTTCAATTGTTGTCTGCTGGAACCAATCTCAAGGCGTTGTTTAAGTAAAAGAGTTTGTAAAATTCCGAGTAAAAGTCATTTCACTTAAAAACATTTTGGTGTGCTCCATTTACATGAACTCAGTTTTGTTAACAAGTTGCGAATTGTGCGAGGAAATTGGCAAAATGTACAATTCAGGATCGCCCACACGTTGGATGTAATCGTTGAAATTAGCATTCCTCCTTTTGGTCTTGACGCCAGCCAGTGACCAGGGCCATAATTGTGTTTACCAACAAAGACTCCTACCCACATGCTGTAATTCACCTGTTAATCGTTACTTGTGTCACTTGTCAAGTGGACAGTTGTATTTGTTGACATTTGGCAAGTTTCAAATTTGTAATTAGACTTGGTTTCTAAATGCAGACAACTTTCTCAAAGTGGTGGATTTATTTATTTCATTTCGTAATTGCTCAACCCCGTCCATTTTACGAAATAAAGTTGGCGTGGGCTAACCCAGCATACGTGACTGATTCCTCTGTGCAATTTTAAGGAAAATGTTATGAAAAGAGTGTGAGTTACCTGCAATAATATGGCAATTGTTGCACTCTGCTTATTGAATTAGGAAGGATTGCATTGTTGTGAATCAGAAAGGGAGGAAGTGTAACGGGGCTCTGGTGGATCATGAGCTGAAATTGTGTGATAATATCATATCTACCGTGATAACTATAATTCCCAGGCATGGAACTTGCCAGGTAACAATAGGGATTTTTGTGCAACAATGTTGTAGAAGTTCTACACGAATCAGAAGCGTTTGTTTCCAACTCCAAAAATGTTTTGCTGGTCGAAATCCTCATCTCGGCGAAAGAAAAGCGTCTCAGTTACCTCCAAGGGGTCGACTTCCTCGTCCGGTTCTGGACCGAAGTTAAAAGTGAACCTGGTAAATGGAGGTAGCTTCAATTGTGACTTTGACCTCGTGACCCGAGCCCAGTTTCCGGATAAGTCGAGACGCCAACAGCCTTCTGCGGCGAAATCGGAGCTGTTTTTACTGAAGGATTACTCGGTTGGAGAGGAATTTGACGATGGTTCCGACCCGGATTTTGAGCTGAACTACAGATCCCTGTGGGGCAAGGATTTGCATGAGTTTGACTTTTTTGGGGATAAGAAAAGAGCACAGAGTTGCTCCATTTTGTCCGTGAGTCCAAAGGAGGAGGAAGAGATAAGTCTAAGAGAATGTTGGAATGATAAGGATCAGGATATCGAGCCTCTGTTGCCCACACCTCCACCCACGCCACCGGAAGAGGAGGAGGTAGGAGTGTCAGACCTTTATCCTGCTAATACGACCTTTGACCTTGATCCTCTTGAAGATGTGGATGATAAGGACTTACCCAGCTCCAACCCTGTCTCTCTCCGACTTCACCAACTCAGTTTAAATCTAGCAACAAACAAGTCGGAAATAAATGAGCTGATTTCCTGCCTAAGGAGTGCCGGCGCCGGCTCGTCCCCTCCTGTCAAAGTGACTGCTACGACACAAACAGAGCAATGCTTGGAACAATGTTCAGAACAACGTTTGGAACAATATCGCATCCTTCCAGATGCCAAGAAGACCCTGGACAAGAGCACAATGACTCAACTGAGCCCTGAAGTTCATCACCCGGAAATCCCCACCCATCATCCGATAACCTCCCGGTATCCATCCTGGATTGGGGTGGGAATCCCGGTGTCGACAGAGCCAGATCGTGACCTTGCTCTCCATCATTCTAGTCTGAGACGCTGGGATGAGGAAGAGCTACTTGAGTACAGTCCCACAGCCAGTTCTCTGGGCAGTGGGAGTGGGAGTGGCTCCAGTTCCGGTGACTGTTCTCTCGTGCTAATTAACAATCTTAAAAATAGTTTAAATCTAAACCACTGGACTCCGGGTGGTGATGGGAGTGACGGGAGTGGGAGTGCGGTGTCAAATTATGAAAGTTTTGAAAGTTACCAGCAGGATATCGAAGAACATTCGAGGCGACAAGGTTCGTTTTTCTGGGAGATTATCAATTAAGGGCACAATTAAGGGTATTGCTTGGAAAATGAGACTATTTCCAATCAATCAATCAATAAATAAATGGTTGTAAAGAGGAAATAATTGCAGAAAGTCGAGGGTCGGTTATGAATATTTTTTAATTGGACCTTTTCCCTTGGCAGTTTACACATTGTTTTATTTTATGGCCGAATTTCTCTTGTTTTTATCTCGGCTTAAAAATTGTGGGCTAAATTGATACCCATAATCAGTTCAGAGTCATTGTTAGGCTTTTGTAATGCTGGCCATTAAATGAAACAAGTTGCTTGTTTAACTAGCGTATTGCCCAATACATTCAAATGATTAGATTATGGAGTTTGGTTAGAAAAGAAGGTCAAATTTAACGATTCTAAATCTATTTGTGCCTGTGGATCAATGGAGTGGGTGCACTTTCTGAATTTCTTGATCTTTCTCTGACCATCTTGAATATTTTGCAAGATTGTTGAAATGAATTATGAAAGGGATGAGTTGGGGCAGAAGCCAAGTAATTTAATGGAAAGGGAGAAGAGTCAATTCTGGTTTTTGTGGTTGGACGGCGACCTTTTTGCCGACCTGACGCTGAGCTGGCTTGCTTCAAGCGAGTTGCTTGTGATTTGAATTGAATTTCATTGTTTTACGTTGTGAAGGTTAGTAGAGGAAGAGGCAGGAGTTGCAAATTAAGGGTGTGCAATTAATTACTAAACAAATAGGTTCGGACTTGCATACCTCTGAGAAATGGGGAAATTAAGGTTTATTCTAGGAAATGAGGAGAGGATAATTCTTTTGTCTTGGGTGGCTTTTTCATTTGTCCCTTGACAATTAAGGTTAGAGACTTGCATTCAATTTAATAAATGCTTAGTTAGTATAAAATGATAATTATCACTGCCTTGTCTGGACTAGAATTTGCATAACTCTGGAAAATGATAATTGAGTGGGCGTAGTTTTGGATTCATCCAACAATTGTCAAAAGAACAATGATTCTATTACAGTAATAGCATTACTGTTAACATAACAGAGTTATGCAAATTCTAGTCCAGACAAGG
>JAAXNX010000901.1:0-21941 GCA_036491905.1 Folsomia manolachei
GTCTCCGGCCTGCCATGCAACCCCATGAACATAAAAGCTCATGAGAAGACCTAATTTCCCTTTGCAATGCCAAAATTTTACCTCACTTCACCTCACCTTACTTTACGAATAAAAAGTTCAGCACTAAGCTCGACTCAAATTTAAAGTTCAAGCCGAACAAGTCAAAAATAATTCATTCCTTTCTTGACGCGTCATGTATATCAAACCACAAACCCGGCCATCAAGCAACTATGCAACTTTATGCAAGCAATGATATGAATTCCGGTTGCGCCAATGCCGACAAGTGAAATATCTGAGTGAGTTATCTTATTCAACCATAACCTTATTCCAAACCAACCATGTCCTGTGGAACCGTCACAACTCTTCTAGTCAGCTTTGCAAAATATTTTTGTGAAAAGGGTTTTGGGTGATTCAGGCAAGAGACCCTGTTCTGATATGTATGCTCCATGGTCTGGATTTTATTTTATGTGCATCGTTCGTTCCATATCTCGACTTTGAGTTGTAAAGCTCTTCCTCAATTCGTCAAAAGTAATAAGCACATATTACACCGCATTACCGACACACACACAAATGCATACATAGTCAGCTCTCTTCTCGAGCTATGGTAATTTTCTTCAAGTCCATTGCATATGCTACGAAGTCATCCATTCCCCGTGATCGAAAGGTAATAGACCATAGGAGTAAAAAGGAAGGTAGTAAAATCAGTTGATTGCATTCACATAATATTTACAGCTCTGTTACTCAAGACATTTCGCCTTTTCCAACAGTAAAAGCTTTTCGTCCAAAGTAAAAAAAAATCTACCACCACACATTCCTTCCATATACCAGGAATATAATGATGTTGGATGGATTTGGTCTTGGAGTAAAGTAACTTTGAGACCGGGACTCAATCCTATTTCCTGCCATTTCCATTTCACCAAAAAGAAAGTTAGCGGGGGTGCCAAGAAGTAAGATTTGTGATAGAAGCGTATAATCAGATAATTATTAAAGTGTAGTGCTTTCCTCACGGACCCACCCACTCATATATTTTCTTTCCCGTTATTTACTCACCAATATCAACCGTGAATGCTAGTAGTCTAAAGTCCACCCAAAACAAAACAACCCAGCCCATGTAAACCCTTGCTATTTACATCACCGCCACGCTGCATAACTTAATGCATATCTTACACTCTCACAATATATATTAGACAACTCCAGCCTTGCAATCAAATATGCACACTAAATGCGTTAACAAAAGTACATGTCCAGCTATTAAGTGAAAGTTACTAGTCTCACACATTCGTTCACAACTAGCTGCGAACCATAACAAATTACTCACTCTCTGTCTCCGTGTTTGTGAGCAAGGTTAAAGAATTTCATATTTCTGATGTGCAAAAAAATTGTCGCTGTCCCCTTAAAATTCCTCAGTCATTCATTCGTGATATTGAACATGACGCGAGAGTAAAATCCACTGCTAGACAGACTCAAAGTAGTGAAACACAAAAAATATATTTTATATTCGACAAGAATTTTTTTATTGAGGGATCATGACACGTGAAGTCCATTTTAGCACACCACATTCCTCTTTTTTATTTTACTGTGTCCCCCAGTCTGTTCCGGTCTCTTTTATATTTTGTACCTTGTCCACCTTTACATTAGAATCCCAATTCCCATCCGAATGTCAAACACTGAGTTTCGTCTCCAAGATTAGATCGACAAGTCTCTAGTATATTTGTGCCAACTCCGTGTAAGCAATCTTACTTTCTTCTTTATGGCTTTCTTTTTGTGGCATGGCATGATCCGTGATGCAAAGCTGCAGTTTGATATTAGATTTCTTAGAGCGTAATGTACACATTGCTTCCGAGTACACCTACCAAGTGTTGAGATGGAGATGAACACAAGTTTCTAAAAAAGTGTACCATAAACCCCCAAAGGCAGAATTGCATTACCTTTTTAATAAGAAAGGCGTGCATGCACACCATTCCATATCTGAAAAGAAATCTTGCACACATTGTATTGTAAAAGGCAGAATTTAGTTGTCTGCCAGACAAGAAAATATCTTCACTTATATTATGACACTTAGTATAGTGGTTGCTTTGCTTGGTTTGAGGAAAAAACTTATCCCACCAACAGTCAGAACACCAACCACCCATTGAGAAAGGTTCCTCGAGTTCCTACAAAACCACAATACCACACCCGCACGACAACAACATTGTCAAATACATAAGTGGATATCTCACGGAAATATCTTTATTAAACCATGAATTCTTGTGTGAAACGAGAAGGCTAAATGGAGAAATTGTGCTCTGGTGGTTGTGGTCGTAAGTGAAAATAGAATTATTTCTTGTAGAGTTTTTGATCGTGGTTTGAGGCTAAGAAATATCTCACAAATAGAAATAAGGTAGCGGTAAGCAGATATAATCTAAGGTAATGTAAAAGTAGGATTCATGTTTGTGAGAATAGGAATACTATGCTTGATAAGCAGTCAGTGCTAGTGGATGACGGAAGTTTTACTACACTTCGACCAACACACCACGCCATTCCCGAACGGTACAAAGTTTTGGTAGTGAGTGGCAAGAAATGTCATATGGAAATATGGATCGTCTGAAAAGTTTACGACCCGTCATAAAAACCTGAGTCTCATGCAACCTACCCTAAGCAATCCTGTCCTTAGTAAGGTTTTTGTTTTGTTCTGTCCAGGTTACCATTTATGCATATACAAATTCAGTTTCATTGTCTACTTTTCCTTCCTGGTCGAAAGAAACGACTGTGGAAGATAAAGTAGTCCGAGCAGTAAAAAATGTCGGAGGTGTAGGGGAATATAAAACAGCAACGTGCATTTTATTTTTGACGTATTACAAAAATGTTTTGTTTGTAGAAAGATCTGCATGTCACGCATAAAAATAATTTACAATTTTGAGGTTCTTGCTCACCTGGCATACTGTGGTCCCACAGAGTTGACGTAGAAGCTGCTGGCTGACAAGCTGCTGTCAGGAATGATCTCTTTGGAATGGACTCCCAATGGCGATGAACACAAATCTATCATGGAATGAACAAGAGAAGCAAAGTTATTATTAGCATTCTATTCGTGTCATACATACATCACTTTTGAGCTTTCATTTCTGATATTAATAAGCTACACGAGTTTATTAATGATGGACATTAACTACGTTGACGGTGTCAGGAGAAGAGGGAATTATTGTGTAGAGCAAATTAACCAGCCTGAAAGCTTTCATTTCTGATATTAATAAGCTACACGAGTTTATTAATGATGGACATTAACTACGTTGACGGTGTCAGGAGAAGAGGGAATTATTGTGTAGAGCAGAGCAAATTAACCAGCCTGACACCAACAAGGCATGGTCTGTAGCCGATGACGGCTTTCTCCCTCTTCTCATAATATGCATAATGTACTAGGGGTAAACGTAAAGTAAGGGCATTAATATATTATGATCATGATTACAATAATAATGTGTCGTCCCATGAGAGTGGCCTCCTTCGAACTCTGCCTCATAAATTAAAATGGAATAAATGGTTGACAGCTTGATACATGAGCAAAATGAGGATAAATTGTGACTACAGTATCGCCCTGACACTGTTTGCTTTGGCTTCTTTTACTTAGGTGTAAAGCTTCTTTTGTAAATTTACAAGTTTCTCCACCTCTTGAAGATAAATATATCAACATCAAATGTATGTTTCATCCCAGACGCGTATTGTGTTTAATAAATTTATAAGATGTCGTCAATATCAATTCCAAATTCGAATCCCGAATATATTCTTCCTGTCATGAAGTCATTTACTTTGGTGAAGAAACAATGTGAAAGTCCGTTATCTCCAACCCGCCTCCCTCCAAACAAAACCAGAGAAAATCAATTTCAGTGTCAGTTGGCCAGTTTTCCCTTCCTGCATGATCCTAGATTACTACTGGAGAGGTGCATTTTGCTGCCACAACTACTTTAGCCATGCCACCATGGATAGATGAGATATGATGACTATGACTATCTCATTAATCCAATGCAAAAGGCTGAAGTGAAAGTGAAGGAAAGGGCTTTTTGTTCTTGGAATCCATTTCAATGTGCATGATACCGATAAATAATTTGCCTTCCCTCCCTCAGTTACTTTTCAAAGATTTATTAAAATTGCCAGTCAACCCTGCTTCTACAACTTCCTCGTTTTGTTTGTAGGTAGTCCACCTTACTCTGTAGCCCTGTTCAGCCGATAGTTTCGAAACTCATTGTTTCTGGTAGAGGCAGTTTAACTATAAAACTCAAACTCCTGCTGCACACAACCCTTTGTTTCCAGTTCAGTCCAATATCAATGACTGCATGCATTTCAGTTCAGCATTCGTTAGATTGGGTTGGGCATCTTCAGAGACCAACCCTCTATTAAACTTCCTTCCTTTTCGATAACCTTTAATGAGTAATGCTGGAGAAAGGAAGTTCCAGTCATTTAAATAATCGAAGTATTTAGGAAGCGGCCAAATATTCAAATAGCTCCCAACCTGGTCATTACATTACTCATCATTCTCAAAGTTTAGATCGCCGTCATTTAGAATCAATTACGCCTTCCTTTGGAGTTAGCAGTTATGATTAAAGGCGAAATTAATTAAAAATTATTATTTTGTGGTATGCATTAAGATTTTGGTACTTTTGACAGCCTGGATGCGTATTTCCTGAATTACCGGAAAATTCTATTTATTCACATCTGTAACGGTTTTTAGAAATATTTTACGACAACCCTTTAATTTAATTTTTGTAGTGTTCATCAAATAAACATTTTTATTCACCTGAGCAAGAACTCTGCAAAACAATGGCGTAGAGAAAAATAAAAGTTATTTTACGATTCCAAAACTTATTCATTTATAATAAAAAAGCCAAGCTTTTGAAGGATGGAATTATACTTCAATAATATCATTTTACTACTGTTATTATTTTTATTGCGGGTGCCTTGTTAAAGAAGTTGAGTTACACGCAGTAGGAAAAACGAACTGAGATGGAAAAAATTATCCAACATAAAACGCAGCTGCCCAAAGTTCGTCTTGTTCTCAACTCCACCTCCTGAAGGAAACTTGGGGTTTCAAGAAATTGTTGAACCTTTCAAGCAATGCCATCGCATTAAGGGATTGGACCAAGTGAGTTCAATAGCTTAAATGGTTATGGCTTTATAAAATTGCACTTTCCAGCTTCCAAACTTTTACTGTTAATTGCGAGCAAAGACTTGAACTTTCTCCAGCGAGCGATGGATGTTATGATGTTCAATATTACTTGGCTTAGGTTAAGTTTCGTCACGCTACGATGTACATTGTACACTGCAGCAGAATAATGCTTGCTTATAATGTAGTTGTATTGAAAGAAAATCAAGATTTCTTGGAAACCGTATGCTAGCCAGCTAGAGCTAACTCTACGACTTGGACCAGTGTTTGCTGACTCAGTAAATATGAACGCTTATAAAGCTATTAAAAGTGATAAAGTTGAGCCCATTCTGAAACTGGGTTCAGTTCCGAGTCATATAACGTAAATTAGATGCATAATGGAGGAAAGCTAGCAACTACCAAACTAACTTAGTAAAGAACACTTGCTTCCTTTTCCTATCTGCTAGATTGCTGCTGTCTTATTATAGCTAGCCAACAGTAATATACTGAGAACTTGTAAAGTAATCTTTCTTAGTGGAGAAGTACACAGAACAGTACAGGGAAAAGCCTTCTTGTGGTTGAAGACATTACGAACCAAGACGTCGACGGAAAGAGAAAGTAGTATTTCGATCATAGGCAAAGCAGCAAATGAGCATTGAGCCGACAACAACCTTCTTCTTCTTCCGTAGTTATCCTTAGGTTGGTTATTTGGTTGAAGGGGCAAAACCATTGGTGCGTTAGGCCAGCGAAATGGAACACGGACAAATTCCCAAATACCATGTCCTCTCCTCTTCCTACTTCCTTCCGTTGTCGTGCCAAGTGTGAGCCGACCTTGTATAACCGGCGATGAAGAGTATGCAAAACGATGCAAATGGTCGTAAAACAAGACAACCCACCAAGAGAAAAGGTGTCATACTATCCCACTCAACATTATTGGCTTTGGAACTTACTGAACCTTGTGCTTACGGATGGGCCAGTGTAGTATATAATGTAGATATCATTACAACCCAGTTATTCACTAGTCGGAAGGAACTAGTGATATGATTCGTAAACGGCTGTTCCGCCCTAATAATTCCAAATTTTCTTATCTGATTAAGTGACGAGAGTAGTCCATCCATGAAGATAATGAGCTTTTTAACAAGATTAAAATCCTATTCTGTATACCAAATCTAATTCGAGCGAATTAAGTTAATCGATAGCACATATTCTTTGGTCATTATTGGATTACTTGGTTAAAGCAGGCTTATGAGTATGAAATGTAACCAACTAATTTCGATGATACATGGTTATGACTTTTCAAGTTTTTGAAAATCTGGATTACGGAATTGGTGCAAGGATGAGTATTTTGCGTCTGGATAATTTATATGAGCAAAGCTTATTCAGGACAAGGATATCGTAAATAAAATTGTGTCCCAAAATTGCCGACATTAACTTAACTACACTAACCAACTATAATGATGATGACCTGTCTACATAACTAACGTTTTAATGCACTACTTTCCGTTCACCAACCTAAATCCAAGTACCAAATTTGAAAAAAGAAGGTGAGTGTCATGATGACAGGAAGAGATTTAAACGCAAATCCTTCTCGGTAATCAGTCAGCTTGATGTAAAGACGGTATGAGCCGCCGAGTGATGGATCAATCTCTTGAATAAAAGTGGATAGGTCCTCAAATAAGCCCACGAACTTATAATCGATTATAATTATATCGAGACTGGAAGAAGGACGAGGCTAATGGTGCATCAGATTTGACTTTCTTTGACTTTCCCATTGGCTCTGATCGAACTACCTAAACCAAAATCCACCATCGACTAAGGTAAAACCAAGACGAGGAGTTGCTTAAGTATTGTCATTTGGGCACTGCTGAAATATTAGTTCGTTCACTGAGTACTACTGCATCCCCCACTTGACTCTTTCTTTCCTCTGGTATGAAAGCTAAAAAGGGTGAAAACTGGTTGAGGAAATACCCATCCAGGAGTAGAACCCTTATCCATTAGCCTCATATCACATCACATCTTGCTCAACAACTCTAAAGACAAACCAAAGTAAAAGTAAACCCCCACCTCGAAATCTGCTTGAGCGTTGGAAATTTTCATCATTTTATATTCAGGTACTCAACTTACCTTAATGTTCGTTGAAACCAAATGAAAAACTTCATTTGGAAAACAACGGACGCAGGAAAACGATGCGAGTACGAAAGCACTTTATTTTTTTCGAATGCAAGACATTCTAACAATTTGAGCACTCTCGCCTCCTTCACCACAAAGTTGATGTCTGATACCATTCCATGCTCACATATTTGTTTTCAGAGCCTGTATTTGGTCATATAATGCAGCAGCTAAATTAAAACTTGGTTGGAGTAGAACCTAAACATACCTTTATGCCGGTATTACAAACCATTTCAAGTTTGACAGTGACATTGTCGTAAGGTAGCGAAAGAAAGAGGGGAATTTGGAATAGAACGTGAGTTTTCTGGGATAATGTCTGACTGAGACGAAGAAATAAAGTAAGTGAAACAGGCAATAAAGTTTCTTTGGGGAATTATAGTCTAGGGTAGGAAAGAGACGTGTTGATCCACAATCCCCACGGAGAGAGAGAAGGTTCATCACGGGATCAATTTTTCTTCGTCCTCCCTCTGCTTTACAAGCTCGATCTCGTCTTAATCTCGTCTCACCTCTATCCAACAACATTTATTCTTCCGCACTTTGCTAAGCCACAATTTATTCGTGATCAACATTTCCTTGCTCTTTAGAGTTCAGAAGGAGAATTCAGGGTCTTGTTCCTTCAGTTGGGGAAGGATACGGGCTGTTACAGTCATAGTTTGGAATGAATTACATTCCCATAATCAAAAAAACCGTTCGAAATCGAAAACCTGAGCCAACTAATCACCAATCGGTTGAAACCCTACACTCCATATGCTGTGCCACTTTGCTTATACAACGTCCGTTTTCGATTTACAAACTAATCTATGAAATTGAATGCAAGTTACACATTTTGCTCGGCCGGCTCCTCACATAGCACACAGTTAACATAGAATGGCAATTAAGATTATTAAAAGATGGGGCTCTCAAAGTTAAAAATTCATATGCTGATTTAAAAAGCAATTACACTATTTCTACCTTTATATAAAAATCAATAAGATGAAATTTTTAAAGTAAAATATTTCAACAACAATAACAAACAAGTAATAAGTCACCCTACACAATACCAAACTGATACACAAATGAAAAGTCAGAATTTGTTGGCATTTCGTGTTTAGTACTCTTCTTTTCAATTCAACAAAATTATAATTTACCTTCTTCCCAATTCCCACAAGGACAAAGGCAAAGGTTGGTTTAGACCAACCTTTGTAAGAGTGGGATGGTCAGTCAGTGAATGGAACTAGATGAAGGGTGGACGGATGAGAAAAGTAAATTGAATGTTCTGTTTTCATCGCCTTTCTCCATTCTTCTTCTCTTTCCCCACCTTATACAAGTTTAGAGAAAGTAATAAACTAAAGGAGAAACATTCAGCTAAGCTAAACATAGTTCGTTGGTCAGTTTGTACTTTGATGGGGTCTATGTCTCACCCGTCTTTTATTATAGTGGTGTGGTAGAACTCTGGCACTAATTTTCAACCTAACCTTAATTGATCCATAACACGTCACAAGCACATTAAAAGTTACAAATTCGATTGGATGTGCTTTTACTTGTAGTCCTTTCGGTTTCTACGAAAATACAATTTGAGCCGATGGATTATTTATATGCTGTCCAGTCCAGTGTGTGCTGCATGGATGAATGCGATAATATTGTTGTGTGTGCTTGCCAGGCGTGAGTAATGGATGTATTCATCCACTCTATAATGCGATAATAATATTATGCATGTGGAATGCGAGAATTGAGCTGGGCATTTACTAGATGGTATGTTGTTACTTTATTACATTAACTTAACGTGGTTCCCAGTGTTATATGAATAGGTACTGTACTCTGTAGGAAGGTGGTCATTAATTTGATATTTGGAGTTGTGTAAAACTGTACGTCGTACCTTCCTTACTTTTGGTTGGTGTTAGCTAAATAATAATGCGTTTCGACAATAATGGACGTGTAAGTTACGGCCTTCCAATATTATTATTCGTCAAGGCCCTAAAACTCCCACCAACCGACTCGTCAAAATTTACTCCTCTATTATTATTTTGTCAAGAACAGAAGATGACAAGTTTGGCTTTGTGATCGATCAAGAATGTTTAACTTGGGTAATTATTTGAGACCGTGGGGTGGGCACTGTATATTAAAGGCTTATATCTATCATAATTTGGTTAATTCAGTAATTTTTAAACAAGAAAAAATAAATGGAAGCAGGTAAAATGCATTAGTTGCCTTTTAATGATATTTGAAGCTATTGTCGCCTATGTTCACAACTTTCACTTCAGTCTTTTTGCCAAGTACTTTTCCATTTATAAAAGTTTGCATTCAATTCAAAGCATACTAACACGAACAGCATTGGCAAAAAGTTTGCATTTCACACCTGAAATGTCAAAATTTACTCAAAATGACGGATTATCCAACACGGCAATAGTCCTCACACGACTACTGAATATTTAGTTTAATCGTAAACTAAAGTAAGAAGAATTGTACAACCAAATAAAGCTCAACGAAACGTCAGGAATTTTCATTGCACGGCATAGGTTGGTGAAAATAAGTGAAAGTGTTGAGCTTTCAACTTCAAAGAAAAATTGCAAATTTCATTTGTAGGCAACATGAATAAAGCAACAGTAGCACACTACCTACAGAAATGCAAAGACTTTTCGAAGGGCAATGAAACAGCGACAATCCCTACTTACAAAACAGCGTTAATAAAACTTATTGTTAAATAATGTGGCATGCCCAGAAAGTGTGAGATGATTTGAATAATTTCACTAACGCGAAGGCTAAATATGAATCTGGGACAAAATGAGTCGGAGTTAGTGAAAACTTTTTTAGTTTTTGCACTTTTACACTATGGCTCTTTTAATTAAGGGAAGGAGGGAACGGACGGAATTTGCTCTTTTTCTTTTCACGCGTTTGCTCTGCTTTCAACAAACGGAGGTGGCACGGCAGAGGCATTTCTTGCATGCTTCTAAAGATATCTTGCGATTCTTGTTTTAATGTGCGTGCCATGCCATGATTTTTGCTTGGCAGCCAAAAGCCACATCGCTTTCTTTTTCTACTCAGTCCCACCAAACTAAAAGACGAACGATTTAGGAAACTGAGACCAAACTTTCTCTAACTGACCCAACGAAGAAAGGAACGAGTTGGCTAATTTCTAGTGGAAGTGATCATTGAAAAAGTTCCAAAAGTCAGTGGTAGCTATAAACTTGAACTTTATTGATTTAGGTCGAGCCACGTTGTTCTTTCTTTTCAGACAAAAACTTATACGTTAGAGCCAGAGCTTCTCCCTAATTTCTGCGAGGTCAGAAAAAGGAGCTTCTATATCCTAATGTGCAAAATTTTAGTATTTTTTGCACCACTGGTTTGGTTGTTAAACCAGTCTAAAAAGTTTGTGCCCTGCCATAATAAATATAGTGTGTAGCATAAATGTATTCTAGAACTCCGTCAGTTGAGGGAGAAAATGAGATAATTAAACGCCTCCAACTCCGATATGCCTTCATGTCAACCAGTGAACAAAATTACAATACATCCCCATTTGTCCCATTAAAATATTTAACTCGTAAAAAACTGCGAATTTTAACATTTAACATTTGTATTTTTCCGGGCATCCGAAAACGCGTAAAACGACACAACTTTACGCAATTACAAGCAATTTGACAGTGGTCAACCCATGTCGTGCAAAGTAAGACAAATTGAATGAACTATAGTCCCCGCAGATCTTTTTCGTTTAAATCCAGGTTTACAAACGAGGTATCGTCTCCTACAGTTTTTTTCTTCCAACCTGCATCCGTCACTGACAAAAGTTTCTTGGAACGAAATTCGTATCTTCTTTTTGCAATAATTTTCACCGGCTTAACTGCTTTTACCGTGCCGACATTTGTATTTTTCCGGGCATCCGAAAACGCGTAAAACGACACAACTTTACGCAATTACAAGCAATTTGACAGTGGTCAATCCATGTCGTGCAAAGTAAGACAAATTGAATGAACTATAGTCCCCGCAGATCTTTTTCGTTCAAATCCAGGTTTACAAACGAGGTATCCTACAGTTTTTTCTTCCAACCTGCATCCGTCACTGACAAAAGTTTCTTGGAACGAAATTCGTATCTTCTTTTTGCAATAATTTTCACCGGCTTAACTGCTTTTACCGTGCCGTCTCCCGCCAGACCTAGCTTAAGCCACAAGAAAATTACGCCCGTCTTACCACGCACTTACTCATCCAGTGTCTAACATATCGAATGTTTTTTAATGTGAACTAAAGTTAGTTCGACAGGCAATCGTCTGTACACAGTTGAGGTGGTAGACGGAAAATGGAAGTAAATCGACGTGGAGAAAGCAAATCTATCACACCCATTTAACTTCAACCCCACAAAGCCATAACAAAGTCCGATAATCCATCTTCGTATAAGCACACATGCACACATTGCTACTGCAAGTGGCGGTTCATTAGTTGTGCATGGTGCCTCCAAATGAAGTAACTTTGTCATGGCACAACATCAAGCAATCGTAAATAAATAACGGGTTTTCTTTGACTTTACTTTCTAATATTGATGTTGGCTAATTCATCAAAGTAAGCCAGTTACTGTTTACTTTAAACTTGGGAAATTGTAGTCAAATGAATTTTCAACTAAATCCTATTATTCTTATCTTTTGTAAAACTACTTAGTTTGTCTGCCTAATAAGACAGCATCAATAGTTCGTTTGGCGCTAGCTAGTTCTATTCTTATGAAGACTTAGCTAAGTTATTGTTATTTTTCCACTTAACCTAACTGTTTTTGCCAAATTTGTTTGTGCTCAACACTTTTTTCTTTCGAAAATAAAAAAGTGGAGCATCTCTTATTATTTGTGAGGTTTTCTTCTTTATCTTTTACCCTTTCTAGCTGAATTTGTACTTGTGGTGAAGGAGGTTTTGCTAGCTTTGTACTTATTTGTTTTCTTATGTGCTTTCATATTTTGTTCTTTCTCACCTGGTACAAATAATTGAACGAGGTTAACATAATAGAACTGAACTCAAAGCTGGCTAAAAATGAAGGCAAGTATGTCAAGGAAGTTTAATTTTTCAAAAGGCATTACCGGAAACGAGTTCACTTTATAAAGGGAGCAACACCTTTTTCTTTCATCTCTCTAAGGAAGCTTGAAAAGGTAAAATAGATGTATTTCGAAGAAAACATTTCCACCACAGCAATAGAAAAACTACACACATTTCACCACAAGGGACTGATTGTCATGATGAACAATGGAGATAGTAACACAAGCACAGCATACAGTGAAGCAGAACATAATTCAGTCTCCGACTTCACCTTTACTGCCTTCAACTTTAGCACAAAGCATTGAAAGCATCCACATTCAGCCCACAATATGAAAGAATGGCCAACTAAGCAGACAACAATGTAGCACAACGAACAAAAACATTTACCGACAACCATCAAATACCACAGCCCAGCAAAACAACTCGAGACGACGAGCGAGGACTGAACCACATTCAAACACTTTCGCATCATTCTCTTCAACCCAATTCTTTCTCATCTCGGGTGAAAGTTTACTTGGAAAGTGGAAAAGATCAGGTAGTTGAGTAGTTGGTTTCTGCTTGGAATGGAACCACAGAGTTTGGAGTGATTTAGCAAACGGGAAGGAAAGGAGAAAAGTGTTGAACTTGGTAAGAGGAAAATAAAATAAAGGGCTGAAATCTGCGGCAGGCTAAGCAGAAGGCATCACATAAGCAGGAAAAGGCAATTGGAAATCTATCGCTGTTGATGTTTGGTGGTGGTGGTTTTCAGAAGTGAAAGTGTGCAAGCAGCTTGAGTAAGAGTGAAATTGAATTTCCTTCGTGTATCTATTTGGAAATGTTTTGTACACTTACAATCCGTCACTCTTCCAGGCAGTTTGCAAAAATAAAGTGCACAAGTATGGAATAGAGTTTGGCCTTTATCCACTCCCTCGAAATGGACGTCTTCTGAGAAGAATGTTCTCGGAGCTATCAGCAAGCCCAGCTATGAGTTAGTTTAGCTAACAAACCGAGCATTAGAGAGTGAAGACGAGAGTGTGGACCAAATGTCCAACACATTATAGAAATTGTCGAAAAAAAAGAATTCCAGCAGCACACACTTTCATGTGTAGCACACAGACCGGACATTGATTCGAATCAAGCTCCATGGCGTTGCTTTCTCCAAAAAAATCAGTCTAATCCAACAACACTTTCTGAAGACTTTCTGGAGATGTGATCTTGATCACTGACCATTATGATAAAGTAGGTTATTGGAAATGGGCTAAGGAATATATTCCCAAATTTCCTTTTCGCTAGAGAGACAGGAAATAAGTCTGCAAATTATTTTGAACACAGGGCACTTTTACCAACTACAATTTGGCTGACAGCAACGCCTCCACCAGCACGTGTAGGAAAAGTACAGCAACGTCTTATTTTGCTCAAAATATATACCTTAGAGCGGTTTACGTGTTAAGCTAACGATCTGTTTTCCCCTCTCCAAAGAAGTAATAAGAAACCCAAGTCAACAACCGTCATTGTCATTTTGTGAACATTACATTATTAGCTGATGTTGCGGGTTGGTGGGTGGAATGAGCTACAGAAGGTGAGTTAGACGTGAAGCATGTTAATGTTCCAGAGAAGCAGGAGTAAAGAACACAAGAATGAATATTTGTCCCTGTGATTCACCATCCATTGGAAAGAGGGAAAACAAAGGGAAGCAATTGATTACTATGCAGCCCACATTCCCTTATTTGCATATGCTGAGATTTTGAAATCTCATTAAATCTGCCAGCAAGCAAGAGAACTTTCTCCGTGGAGTGGAATTAGTTGAAGTTGGTTGGTGGTGTTTCTGCTGTTGCTCTGTTCCTGCTGATTTAGGAAGCTCAAGAAAAGGGAGGATTGTTGGATTGTGGTTTCGGTCTGGCAAGGAAATTGACGATATTCAATTCTAAATTCATGTGACATATTGCTTGGAGGGATCAAGCCGCATTTCAATACTTCCATTATCACCAACCATCTACTAAATACCTAACACACGATGATGGAGTATATGTACACAGGACACGGTGGTATCACAACCTTTTGCTTTGTCTTTCATTCTCCATGCCATACTGCTTGCTCTTTTCTAACCATGCGAAAGTGGGAGGAACAAAGGAAGAAAACATTCCAACCGGAAATTGTTTGAATTTCTTGAAATTCTCTCTCAATTGTCTTTCTTCAAGCAAAGATGGAGATAAATAGTTTGCAGTTGTTTGTAGGCACACATAACTCAACTACTTACCATACTTTACTTAAACGAATTCCTATAAACACTCAAATTATCTAGTTTACAACGATTACTCATTTGTTTGCAATTCCCGATTATTTTATGTTCTCTTAGCAGAAAGAAGGATGAGATCTTATTGGAGAAAACTTTTAAGTGAACCTTTCAGTTAGTTGAAATGTATTCGTATATGTATGTATATTGGAAATACAACACGTATTTCTTTAAATTTTACCGAGGAGTGAACTAAGTTTGAATTCAAGTTTAAAACAGAAGCAAGTGATTTGATTGTAGTTCCTTTGTTTCCCATTTCTGAAAATCCTCCCAGAGTTTGTTGGTATGTACAAAAATGTAAGTAAAGCGGTGTTGATTTGTATTTCTCTCAAACTGGAAGACGCACTTATTGAAAAAAGTTTTGTCTTATGCAAGAAAATTCTGCACGTTTTTGGTTTGGTTGTGAAATAGAAGAAAGTTTTAAAGTGCTTACGCGTGTCACCAATTCCATAAATGTGAGACGGTAGCAGGGCCCCAAGAGAAGAGGAGAGTCGACAGGAGAAAAATCCATCCATCCATCTCAACTCTGGTTCCTGAGCTTCACACCCAGACCCTTTAGGCACATTTGATGCAAACGCCGTACTATTTTCTGTCCTCCTCCTTCCTACAACTTCTATGCTCTCCGATAAAATTGCTTCACTCGTATTCCGTTCAGGCCTTGGATATCGTCTACCTTGGCTCGATATGGCTCAAGAAAAAGCTAGATCTTTTACTTCTACCGTACTTCCGAGGTTGATCCTGGGCAAAATTCGACTGGATTTAAAATTTCTTTGGTTTTCTTTTAGATTCCGTGTTGAGGCAGTGCCAATTCAAAGTTTGGATTCCAAGCCCATCCAATGCAATGTCACGACCGCGAAAGCTTTTTTTTTTGGTGGGCGATGCTGGGACGTAACTCTTTCTGTAAAAAATAAAAGATAGGATGTGAAATATTATGCACAAATTGTCCAAGATACTATCGAGCTCTGTAATGCCATCACTTGTACAATTCTTAAGAGACGAGTTTCACTTATTTCAGTGTCTTTATTTCATTCTAAAGCTCATTCTATATTTTTTTAGGCACGTTTACGACTACATACATCAACGAAAGAAAGTCTTCCATGCAGACATTAAATTAAGATGCAGAGTCCACGTTTTGAAATACTAGCCACAATGAATCAGCCATTTTTCAGTATCAGCAACATGTTATTTTCATACGAACTCCTGACCCAGTTTTACATTTTTAAAGTGCTATTTACCACTTTCTATCAAAAACGTATCATATTTATTCAGGCATAAACCATCCATCGGTCATAAACCAGTAAAAACTATGAAAAATTTCTCTTTTAAACTATACACCTATTTTGTCATATTGGGTTTCGGCAACAAAACGGTCATTTTTCATACTACTTGATTTAAATTGGCAACATACACAAGCAAATTGAGTGTATCGATATAATGGAACTTTTTCTCGTTTGTTTTTAAAGATGGACGGAAAAGATAAAACTTTAACTTTCAACACGTTATGTCCCTGACACTCACCAAGCGTCTAGCGGTTTATTGGGAGGCAGAAAAAAGACAAAGTACTTTCTTGGTTGGTGGTAGTGAAAAATATTGTGAATAAAACATGTAAAATGGGAAACACATCATCAAAGACGCGGCGTTAAACATGAAAATGTTTGCAAGTACGAGCTCACTATTTGACTACCCAGCCCGAGTAAGTATAAAGTAGTGACGGCGATTCTAAAATCTTGAATAAAAATCTATTCATGTAAACCCATTATGCGGGGAGGCAAATAAACTATGTAAACCGCCAGATATAGGTTCATAGACAGATAGATGAGTATATGAAGTTATGGCCCATAAACCTTTCAAGCTATCAACTTTGCATTTAGTTGAGGGTGAATGGCATGAAACTGCCAATATCTCAAAGGACGATTACGATTATCTTCTACAGGAAAGAAGGAAGGAAGACTCCGTGTTTGCGTTACTGGAAAAGTGAGAAAGGCTATCTGATCAAGAGACTTGATGTCGGTTGGCTGTCAAACTGACGCAATGTCAGTTCTCAAACTTTTTCATGACGAGCAAAAACGGTTGTGCATGAATGCTTATTTGCACAAATGAAGAAATAGAGTGATAAATAATTTTTCTGAAGTTACTAATTTTGTTGTCATTTCGGCCAATAACATTGATATAAATTGCTTGCCTTCAAAGATAAAAATACGGAAAGAATCAATTTAAAGCAACAACAACAATTACACCCACTAATGACGCATTTTGCAAATTTAACTTTCTATACGTATGTTGTTCCATCCAGGTTCTAGGGTTGTCTTTTATTTCTGTCTGTTATGTAATTGGCTATAGACATTGCCAAAGTAAATAAAGTAATAAACACCTTCATTTTAGGGTCATATCAGAAATTCAGAAGGGAGAAGAAATATTGAGCCATTAGTGTGTATTTGTCGCAAATAATTAAGACTGTTTGCTGGTTTGGGTGGAATATTCTTCGTGGAGAAATTTAGCAGTACAACAACTAAGGCAATATGGATATTTTCTTGCTTCGTGCAACTCGCTTTCTAATAACCTTAAAAGTCAGCCACAGTCCGCCATACCAAAATATTAACAAATGTGAAATATGCCAGCAACCTAATCAAACATTAAACCAGTACATGAAAAACTAAGTAGCTTGTATGAAATAAGTGTGCTCTTTCGTTGATATCACTTTCCTTTATTGAGAATCACATAAAAGATTAATGAAGTAAAATAGAAAGTCGGAAAATAAATAACACGAAAGCATTCAACCAGCCAGCTAACCATTCGTCTTTGTTATGTTTGGTGAAAGTGGTGGTTACATTCATCCAATAATATTATTTGCAAGTTTCCTCATCAATCTTGTGGACATTTATGTGGTTAAAACATCTACAATACATAAAACAACATTATCTGCTCCCTTAAATGCAAAATTCCTTCTGACCTGGAAAGACATAGGCTACCGTATGTATTCTCCACTTTCACCATAAGGAAATTTTCTTCTTAAATTTGCAAAATGAATACAAAACATACTTAACTGCATTTGAAAGCTTGGATTTACTTTCATTGAATTGTTGAAATTCGGCGAAATTCCTCATTACTTCGTGGAGGAAGAGAATGCAAAATTTCGTACAAAGCAACATTCCTCATTTATTTTAACCAATCCTGTTACCCTTTTGCTCTAGAACCTTGACTTGTTTCAACTAAAGATTGTTTACTTGGGCCACAAACTTACTAACTACAGAACATGGAAAAGGATAGAAAGAAACCTTGTTAGTTTACATGTGCAGTCCATAACTTTACCAATTCTGGCAGGTTGTAAATAAAATTTACAGCGACACCCAACAAGAGTTTTGTATTTATTGGTAATCATAAAACTGCACGGAATAAGTTAAACCAGAACCACATTTCATTTTCATTTCTAAAGCAGTAGCCGTATGGAGAAAGTGAGAATAATGTTGTAGGTTCTAATCCTACTCAAACCAAGTCCGTTGGCTAAGATTACAATTGTGTGTCTCACTCTGCTATTCGTTTGTGCAAGCAACTCGTTACGTTTAATGCCAAGACAAACGCTGATGCATCGTGTGAAATGAAGTCGCACCGGATTTTCATATTTTCTTGAAAGTCACCAAAACAGCGACACCCAACAAGAGTTTTGTATTTATTGGTAATCATAAAACTGCACGGAATAAGTTAAACCAGAACCACATTTCATTTTCATTTCTAAAGCAGTAGCTGTATGGAGAAAGTGAGAAATCCTACTCAAACCAATTCCGTTGGCTAAGATTACGATTGTGTGTCTCACTCTGCTATGCGTTTGTGCAAGCAACTCGTTACGTTTAATGCCAAGACAAACGCTGATGCATCGTGTGAAATGAAGTCGCACCGGATTTTCATATTTTCTTGAAAGTCACCAAACAACCAACCAACCGAACAGAATTGTTTGAGATCATGGGAGGATACGCTACGCGGATTATTTCAATATCATACTAGCTCAGTTCTTAAAGGAAGTTACGAGGCTGCATATGTATAAGTGTGTAATAGAAAGTAGTAAAACTATTTGACAGATGCATGGGAAACTAGTAAAACAGTCGTAAGAAAGTGGAGAAGGTGATTTCGTTGGAGTGTGACTCTCTCTTCCTCTTTTCCGTTAGCTACAACGAATAGTTGAGAAATTGGGATTTTCTTTCCCTTAAAGTAACTTTCACTTTTATTTCTGCTTCCACTGAAGGGGAAATTATGGAATATGGTTTGCTAAGACTTTCAAGTTTTTCTCCACTTCACTGACTTTCCCGTTTGACTTGAGTGAATAAATGTTGCAAATCTTGCATTGGTTGTTGAGAAAGTTACACAACTAACCTCAAAAAGTTGGCAGAGAAATTCTATCTAAAACATACGTCAGTGCAAACCCAACACTACCACAAGTTTGGGTTGGAGGGTTTACCAACGGTTTGTGGGTTTTACTTTTGGCACACTGAAATGAAAGCCGTCTTAATCCCATATTTTGAATTTATTAATTTCTAAGTTTAGATGAAAATTGGCAATACTTTACTTTCTGTATGTATGTCGTGCATAGATATGTTCAACTATGTTAAGCTGAGCTCAACCTCAAAGATACAACACTCTTAATCCTCTCGACTTACTTTCTCCTGTTTTCCCCTGTCTATATCTCGCTCCTTTTCCCGTCAGTTGAGGTCCAGTCTTTAACCAATTAGATTAGAACTGTAGATGACATGTGTTCCTGATAGCTTTTTGATGTCGGCTTTATTTCTCCAAACTTGGTTGACCATAAAATTTTACTTGCTTGTTTGATATAGAGGAGAGTGGCCACGTGGCGTTCGTGGATAAAATAGTAATGTCACGATTTGTCACGGCTTAAAGCTAGAAGGATCAGTTATAATGGAACACAATTGAAATTTCATATGATTGATCGCAGCAAGCATATAACTCACAATGTCTCCTGTCCTTGGTTCCACTTTTTTCAGAGACGAGACAGTATTTTGTATGCGACTATGACTATTGTAAACAGTTTACAAATCGCCAAAAAACAAGTTGTTTAAACTTGATTAAATTATGAGTTCTATTATGTTGAATGATTATAAGAGGGCAAAAGCCTAAACCTAATTGCACTTGCACAATTACATGCTGAATGATTTATTTAATAACTTTGTAGTTACTTCGAAGTTTAATTTAAATGTCACTATTTCTCATAGTTTGAAACGTCAACTTCACTTTCCACTAAGAGTTAGGCAACTCACCTATGAAACGGCTAATCAAGCGGTGAAAACTTAGAGTTGGAAAAAGTTTAGGGTACGAAGACCACGACGGATCCAGTAACCAGTTTGAGAGAAAGGTGGATTGAGACTGAGCAATCCGGGTGCGGGGTTTATGGGAGTAGCGAGTCTCACTGAGAAACGCTCGTGTTTATTTTTGGGCGCATGTTTGGTCTCTTATTCAATGCAACGTTATTCACCTGGTAGCTAAGACGTTTGACTGACCTGGACCAGTTGTGAATTGAAAATTGTAGACTATTTCCGTGAAATGATACCATAGGATGGAAAAGAACAGTTCTAGCTCGTATTTTTTACACGAACAATTTTAATGTGAGAACTGAATTTTTATTGACAGGATTTCTAAAGTTTAGGAATTTAGCAAAATCTACTTTCAGATTTAGGTAAAATCATAACGCATCAAAAGTCGAAACGAGGTGTAATAAACATTCAACTTTCCAGCATATTTTTCTTTGAATAAACCTGTCATATAAAAATGTGGCATTAGGTTCTAGGAATGTTAGATTATGATGTTCTGCTTGCGAGTTAATAAAAAAGAAAGTGTTTTCATTCAAATATCACGACCATTAACCTCCTCCCGACTTTGAACTCTTCCCATTATTGGTATTATCGACTTCAAAGTCCGTTTCGCCATTGAAGAGCGAGAAACATTTTTATGACACGTTTCTTTTGTTGGGGACGAAGGCAAGCTAGCAGAAAAGCCAGTTCATCCTATGGATAGATAGTTTTTCTATAAGTATTAAGGGTATGCTGAATAAGTAGCTTGATTTGAATGATGTATTCTTAACTCTACAATTCTGAATTGCATAAATTATTGTCATTTGAGAATACCCAAAAGGATACCCTGGATCTCTAATTTACCCACTCGAAATAAATTAATAGGTTTTAGCTTGCGGTATGCTATCGGATACAACGAATGTTTTAAATAACTGCAACAAACCCGCTATCGATCTCAAGTAATTACCTTTGGTAGTTTAAAATATCGAGTGATTAAGTAAAATCTTACAAAAATGTAGCCCCATCCCATTTATTTCTCCAAATTCAGCAGAAAGCAATGATCTTGGTCACGGATGTTTAACCACCGAAGAGCACCAGTATTTTTTTTGTTTATTTTAGCTTTCTGCAGTTGACTTTGAAAGGAAATGGCTGGACAAGCAAATGAGCCGGAACTTTCTTAAAATGCAATTCAAAATAAATACTTAAGTGATGTAAAATCATTCAAGATTAGATATGGATAATAGTATAACTGGACATGCACTCTTACATACATCCACACGAGAAATTTCTTGGTTTAATATTCCCAGAGATTTTTGAACGTTTAGTTGTTTCTACTAGACAATTAACCTTGTGGGGAGGATAATTTCCAAACGGAAAAGCAAAGTAAGTAGACACTATGATAATTCTTCGTGGCCTGGTCACTGTGGTCTATTTTTGCGAAATAAAATAACGACCACAAAAAATACTTACTTAATGCTTAGAAACTTTCTTTCCGTGTAACTTACCACTAAACTTGGTCGGTTTAAGCCACACTCCTGGACCCTATTGACACAGGTCTGGATAACTTTCACCATTCCTAAAATTTGTCAGGTTCAAGTCCCTTTTCTCCGTTACACGAAATTCTACTTGCAGCAAAAGCAAAACGTGGATATGGGTAACTCCGGCTAAAACTTTGTACATAAACTAGTTTGCTGCGAATTGAGCTCCACATTTTCTATTCTTGACCAATGAAACTCAAGCGAAGTTCATTTTTACCAAATGAGGAAAAAAAAGAAAGTTGATATGTTGCAAAAAGTTGTACTTCTCCAAGCATTCTTGTGTCTGGGCCGGAACAAGTGTAAAAAATTATTTGGTTCATAAATGTTTATAAATGAACAGTCCATACCATAACATTTTTTTCAGTGGTAAGCATTGTGCTTACTACCATTTCTAAATTATTTCAAATATCCCAACTTATTTAGCACCGCATGCTTAATCTGAAATAACAAACATATACTTGGCTCCTGTAATTAAAAACTAAAATAATTTTACTCCAAACCTTTTCCTACTTATGGAAAACAGCAAGGTCTCCATCAGTCATTTATTATACAGCTATAAATATGCCTGCTTG
>JAAXNX010000902.1:0-21925 GCA_036491905.1 Folsomia manolachei
AAGTTGGGAATTTTTTTTAGTTGATAAACTCAATTTCTTTTTGTTGGGCATTGTGCATTGCAGTCTATTGCCATAACTTTTACTGAAATGCCATCGATATTACCCTTAAAAAAGGTTGGGATGAAATGGACTCAAAAGGAATGTGTCCACGTAATTATAAAATGTGTGAGGATTGACGGACCGATCCACATTCCTGCTAAATTCTGGTTGACCATTAAATAGCCAACTATCAACAATTTTATTGTAAAAGCATAATGAAATGAAGCACGAGATGAGACGGAGTGTTGGCTGGTTTCCACTTTTTTGCTCATACAGCCACATTATCAAAAACCACTCCAGATTATGACCTGGCAAACGGGAATGCTCTTTCTTGGGTTGAAATAAAAAAATAAATATCTCTACTTTTTGATCTAGATACAGTTTAATAAAATAAGACAAGATACAACATTACATGACTCAATAAATGCTTAATTATACAATTTCATTTGGATTCTAAACAGGATATGAAACTAGAAGCATTTCACTTTACCATTATCTGCAATCATTCAATCAATTTATTCTTCATTTTACTGAGGAGATTGGATTGAGAGCAAAATTGCTGGTTATTTATTGTCGGTCTTTGAAATGTAGTACGAAATATGACAAACGGAACTAGTGGGAAATATCCATGAAAGCTCAAAAAAAAACTCTTAAATCTAGCAATAGTGAACTGGGCTGAAAAGCTAAGCATTTATTATTGTCAGTTTGGCAAGATACAGAAAGAGCATCGAAGAAATATTAAGGATAAGAAGGAAGAGGTAGTGAGTTACGGCAAAAATATCAATTTGATGTCTAATTTTGATGGTTGATATAAATGACAAAATATACAATTTCAATACAACAGTACTTTACAGACCTTAAAGTTCTTACTTCGGATTGGAGTTAACCACGAGTATTGACCTGACTATCTCGGACCTTTTCCAATATTTCACAGTGAAAAACCCGAACGAGGCCCAAGAGTAATATACTCTCCAGTTGCGAAACTACTTCAAGACCAGCAGGCATAGCTGAATATTAATAGTTAATTAAGGTAATATTAGGATAATTTCTGTAATAAATTAATACGAGGCTTTCACAGGGTATCAGGGAATGTCAATTATAATGCATGCAGCAAAGCTCAAAGTATTTCAATAAATAACGAATAAACTCTTCATAACATCTTGTCGTCTAGCACTTTATGCAGGACTCTGTTGAAACTGTGTTAAAAACTTCTTGACTTCTGGCCAAATAACGTTGGACTCTGTTCCAGCGAATTCAGCTAAAAGCTTCTTGTTACGATAATAATTTAGCACCGGATCCACCATAGACTGATAAACTTCAAGCCTCTTCCGAACCGACTCGGGCTTATCGTCATCCCGTTGTTCCAAGGGCTCATTCGTCACGTCATCCTTAAACTAAAACAAAAAATTGCAATGTGGGCTTCCATCATTTTGAAATGAATTGAATATATTTGCTGAGACAAACGTACAGGAACTTTTGGGGGATTGAACTCTAAGTTGTAGACTCTACCACTAGGGACATGAACCTAGAAAATGAAAATCAGGAATAACAACCCGATCAAAAAAATTAATTTTGAAACCTTACCCAGCGAGATTTTATCCGGTCAATAATTGTCGCAAATGGCACATTAAGATAAATTGTTAGATTAGGCGCAGAT
The DNA here is from genome assembly GCA_036491905.1 of Folsomia manolachei. NCBI lineage: Eukaryota > Metazoa > Arthropoda > Collembola > Entomobryomorpha > Isotomidae > Folsomia > Folsomia manolachei. The sequence continues at coordinate 1,697 of JAAXNX010000902.1, forward strand.
GTTGTATTCAATCGTTCCGTTTGCTCAAGGCTGAAAATAAATATTCATAATACATTTTCCTATTCAAAACCTCTCCGCACCTTGAAAATCCGCATATGGGAATTGATTTACCTTCGAGGATAACCTAACATAAAATAAAAACTATGATTAGAATTTAGCACCTAATTACAATTCAATTATCCACTGTAAGACTAGTACAAATAAATAACTCACCATCCAACAACCAACCGGATGGCGATTTACAGGATTTGATCTCATGCTCCATCAACGGAGCTAGGAGTTCAAATGGAACTAATTGTCCTGACGCTACCAGTGGACCAATTTTAGCACCAAAATCTACAAAAATCCAAACAGCCATTAAAAACTATAAATAAAGCTACACCAAGACAATTTCCTACCTGTCTTCCTCTGTATATGCGTCCGAAGGATATCCCCACTAGAAAGATGGTCCAACTGAAAATCCTTAACCATTCTTGACGAAATTGTCCCCTTTCCGGATCCTGGTGGTCTGGAAAAAATGTAAATTAAAAAATAAGGCAAACCCTTATCAAACAAACCTAAATTTATAAATCTTTTTCTTTAAGAAAGTTTCTCACCCAATTATCACGCAACGGAGGACACGTAACATATTTGATTTTGTCATCTACTTAGCTTGACAACTGTGTTATAATCCGTTAAAACTACTACCCTCACTAATTCTACTCTACTTCGGAGTGGAAATTTACTTAATTTAATTTCATCGGAGACTCCGATTCGGAGTGAATAATTAAATTTTGCTAAGCCGGACTACGTGTCAAACTAATTTTATTACCCGATCCCGGATTCTGGTCGGGGTTTCCTGAGAACTGGTTGCTGACCAGTTATCCTCATTTTTTATGTAATTTCAAACAATTGACACTCTTACGTTTTAAAAAATAATTAAGTTGGAAATTTGTGAGAATGGAAGTGTCTTAAATGTCGTTTGCAACTTAATACAGTAAGAATTAACCTGTTCGAGATGGAATGCTTTTAATGCTTGCAAATTAATTCCATGCTTTCATCTCAACAAAGGAAAATTGTGCGTCGGATCTAATCTGTCCAGTAGTGTGTGTTATTTTAGCTGCCGATGCAGCGTAATCAAACCGAAAATCTAGTTTTCTTCATTTTGCACATGTGACTGCCACTCCCTGCTGTTTATCACAATTAACTTTCCTCTTCAAAGAACTTCTTTGTCCAATAATTGGAGGAATCGTTCAACGATTATCGTTGTGACACAACAATGGCGAGCGTAGTAAGTTAAATTATTATTAATTAAAACTATATATTTTACTTTGCCAATTTAACTCGTATCCTACTGGTTATTTATTGACTCAATAAATTGAGATAAAGATAACTCAAAGTTAAACGTAAGTATTTATATGTTGTTCATGTAATTTATTTAATGACAGTACTCCAGTGACCTGGATATTGAGGGATCCGCCGTGAGGGTTCCGGTCAATATAAAAACAGGGAGTATGGGTCGTGGAGGTCAGTCCTACGCCTCCATCGCTGCCCTTCATGATCAAACCAGAAATCTCGAAGTGGACATGACTTGGAGGGACGCAGTCCGGCAGGAATTCAATGTTTGTCTATTTTACTTATTTTAAAACATATGATGAATCTAATACGAAAGTTTATTTGATTGTGTACTCATTTTTATAGCTGGTGCTAGACCCGGAACGACATTTCTTCCGAAGACATGAACCATGTTCACAGGAGCATGGGATTGATTCAAGGGTTGGTTACAATTTCCAGATGAGACTTGTTATCTTTCTAATTTCTGGGCCTTATTGTACCTCAGATCAGTGAATTACTCGCGGAATTCAAATCTGAGCCGAAAGGAGATTGGAAAGTGACACTTGTGGACGTAGAACTACGGAAATTAAACAATACTGTGAAAGTAAGATATTTGTCACTGACTAATGTATTGAGTCGTATGTTTTTCCTAATTCGCTTTTGGCCTTTTTGTTAAACAGAGGCTAGCGGAGGCAAACAGGAGGAAGTCGCAAAATGGTGCCGGATCGAAATTGCAACCCAAAAAGCGTAAAGTTGAGCAGCGTCAAGGATCTTCATATTCAAGTGCAACAGGTCGAGGCCAAGCTCAAGGTCATTATTCCGGGGGAGTATCAAATGTTGTACATCGCCAGCAAGAAAGCAGGGGATTTCTGCGAGGCGAAGATGTAAGCACGAGGAAATAACACTTTATATATTTGCATGTAAATAGTACATGGCGATTTTGAGGCAAGAGTACGTTTTCTGGGGCCATGAAAATATTAAGTTTATGATAGGAGCGTAATTTCCGTTAATTTATATTGCCTTGATCTGATCAAACAAATTTTTCAGGTGCGGGAAGAATTAGTTGACGCTGAAGACGAACGCGATGAAACCAGCTCGTTGCACAGCCAAGACTCGCAAGCAGAAGATCTCGAAGGCCTCGGGATTCCTGATGAAGATTTTAAATCAGTTTTTCTGCGACGAATTCAGCAGAATATGGATGGTCACATGGTATGAAAGCAGTTTAAAATTGTCATGATTTTTCAAAATTTCTAATTGCGTCCTCTAATTCCAATTCAGCTACTTAAGGCTCAGGCCGAACTAAAAAAACAGAAGGCGACGGCATCCGCTACATCTAATCAACGGGATCAGTGGACAAAATGGTCTTTGACCTGTCCGTATCCAGTGTCCATCATCCGATCTCTGTTTGATGTTTGATTTGTTAATTATTCACAGCAAAATTAAAAACAAACGGTCTCTTAAACACGTATGGTCTCTGTCTGGAATTTTACAGTCCTAATTTACTTGTTAAACACCATCCCACTATTAGACCGATTGCGTAGAATGTTTATGCTTGGCAATATTCATGCCATGATCTCGAAATGTTGATAATTAAAGATTATGTTTGTTATTTTTGTAGTACATTCTAATTTATTATTTAAAAAAAACTATTAATCTCATTTTTGTAAGGGATTACTTTTTAATTTATAGCAAGCATTGTATAATAAAGACGTTGTAATACAGATTATAGAGTCCAAATCCAAAAATTTCAAACATTTCAAAAGATCCACGACATATGACTTCAGTCAAAGTTCATAAATTGAAAGTGAATTATCTAACATTTCTTGATTTTTGATTGCGTTTTGGATTTAACTTTGTTCCAGTTGAAATAATCTACACGTCGGTATCAATTGCATGCATTTTTTCGTGAAACAGACAAATTTGGTTCACGCAAAAGTTGACATACAGTGGTTTAGTAGATTGGAAATTATTGAACTCTAATCTAATGTATTGCCACTATTTTTCTTGGACATTAAATTTAAAGCAATTATGACCTTATTGGGTTTACGCCGAAGCGAAGACATCCCGACTTAACTCTTAACCGATTTATGAACGCATGAAATCAGATTTCAGTTATTTGAAGCGTAGTTACAACTTGTAATTTAAAGAAGCTCACGTGAGAATATAGAAGAAACGTAAATTTTTTAAGACGTCTAAAAAGTTGCTTGATTTTAATTCATAGTAAGACTCCGTCGCATGGAGCCAAATTATTCGTAGACATCTTTCTTAAACAGTGTTTTCACTTGCGAGGGCACGTAGTTTCTAATTCCGTTGTTTTCATGCCACCAAAAATTTGTTTGCAAGTGCATGGAACAGATCAATGATATGGACTGACCTGACTTTGAACAACCAAGTAATAATGTCATGCTCAACATTATCCATTTGAAATCTAAATTTGGTTCGTCTTTTGGAAAACTCGTGTAATTAGCGTAATATCCACATTTGACAGCCTTCCTTAAACTAGGTACTAGCCTAAGAAATTGTAAAATAGGGAAGGAATAAGAAATGCATAGTCAATCCAAGTTACTCGCTTTTATAATACTACATTCGAAAGCAGTAACGGTGGATTGTCAGGTATAAGGAATTAAACATGCACCACCTTACTTTACTTTATCCCTTGCTTTTTAGAGCTGGATGAAACCACATATAAAACGCAGTAGTACGGGCACATCATGGGTCCGATATTCAAAAACCATTCCTTGTTAGTAAAGCTGAACAAGTTCGTTTAAGAAGGCAAGAACCCTTTCAAAAGATCTGAATTCATTTCTATCCTCATCATGGTTTGCCCAGTCTCTAAAAATTATATCGCCACAAACCACACCATGCTGTAATAGCATTGCGTTTACCTTTTCCTTTTTACCTGCAGGAAAAACAACAGGAATGGATACAAGCTCAAGATAGAACTCAACATCAACCAAGTAACAAAGTTGAAGGAATGTGGCAACTAAAGGAATGGACTTGATGTTATTTGGCCCTCAAAAATTAAGTCAATCCCACAGCTAAAGCTTCTTTATACCTTACAAACGACCACCTGATGAACTATCGGGCCGATAGTATCGGCAGTCAAGAAAAACCCTTTCCTTCTTCCTATGCCTGTTTAATAAACTATCTTATTCCTTGATCTGGATGTCGTGGGTCAATAAAGGCTACTCAAAAAATGACAAGGGCCGAAGGGAACACATCCAAACTCTACTTAGTAAATGTGACCAATTCTAAAAATTACTTCATACTCCACCCGCTCCTGGTCTGCATACCACACCACACCACACCGCAACCATTAACAATTGTGACCAATAACAATCCTCATTGTTGACTCTGATTGTTGTGTTGCTCTGTCTTTGGAAATAAGTAGGAATTCAAAAGTGCAGAAATTGAGTGAATGCACTGCCTGCACGGTATTATTTTATTTGGAGGTTGCAACAAAATACGGTGTGGATTGGATTTTTTAGATGGTGCAATAGGCTGTTGTGAAGTAAGGATTGACTTGACTCTTTTTCTTGGCGTGTTAATATTATTACGCTATTTTATTATTCCTCGGTTGGTTGGACAGTTGTTGCGTTGGGGGATGGATGTAAGTAAAATAATGTAGTGCTTTTATACGTCTTTGAATAACTGAACCTAAGCTAGATGGTTGAAGGAGTGAATTCTGTATTAAGTAAGTAGGCCGTGTAACGTTACCTTTGAAACTTTGAGTTAACTTTTATGTAATAGTGGAAGAAACAATAATTCAATGTGCAGGCTAGCTACCATTATTAAATGTTATTCCTCGGCATTCCATCGGAAACTTGGGATTTCTCAGGATTAACCTGTTAATTAGTAGTTAACAAGTACGAGTTTACGTAGAAATTAACTTTTTTATCGGAAGTGCTTTATTTTCCTGAAGTTTCCTAACAATTGGATCACTCAATTTGGATGGCGTCAAGAATTACTTGAGAGAAGAAGTGTAAAAGTATTCACCATGAATTTAAGTGATTGACCATTATTGTCGATACGTTTTGTTTGGGTCTGGAGTTTTTGTGCCGTGTTGTTTCCAGTTTTTCATTGTATTGTTTGACTCATCCAGAGGTAGCTGATGTAAATTACGTCACGTAATTTTGACAGATACTAGCTACAATATTTAACAGGGTAACGTAACGTGGGCTAAGTTAGAAGTTACTCATTGTCAGCCTCACGTCGACTGGATTTAATCAACAATTGCAGCTGTTGTGAATTATTGGTGATACTTATAGTTAAAACTATTTAACTTTTTTGAATCCGTCCAATTCAATAACTCAATATGGTTTTGCCTTTGAGAATTAAAAATCTCTTTAAATTTAATCAAGTTTAATTAGTTGGAGAAGAGTTAAAGTCGCAAGTCCAGTGCTTCAAACGGCTAATTGTTGCCGATATCATCAGACGAATAAGTGCTTACACGGGGGTGGGGGTTTAGTGGTGAGGACTGCACGCGTTTGAGGTCCCTCATGACTACAATCCACCTTGGGGTAAGTGTAAGGTCAACAAATAATTCGTTTTGATCCCACACATCATCATTTATTGGTGTGAGGTTGAATGTTGGTCAATTATGAATTGCATTCCCATTTTTCTCTTAACGACAAAAAAATTGCGGGCAGTAACTGCGCCGCAGTCCGACCCTTCTTTGAAGACTAAGCGGATCCCAAAAGAAAAGTAAAATTTGGGCAATTTGTGGTATTTCAATGACAAACCTGTTGCTTTTCAAATATATGTATATTGATAAGCAAATGGTTTCAATATTGACAAAAATCATCAAGTTCATCGGCGCACTGATACGTTGATATCTGTATTTAGTGTGTATCGTAGGTACTAAGGGTTACCTGTTTCCGTTTTATTTGTGCAATGTCAGATAGATTGGTCATTTATTTGTTTAATCGTGAGTAAACCGCTGCTACTAAACGGTGAAAAGATATCAAACGCTTGTCTCATGAATAAGCGTATTTGATTTGTATTCAGCATTGAGTCCTTTTTGCAGATCACGCACCGAAACTTTTATGACCGGTAAAAGCCCCTGAAACTAACAGGTCAAATCCCGACAAATTGATAATCCAAATCAATAACTATCACTTATACAAATAACTATCCTATTTTGGGCTAACTAAAAAAACCAATAGCCAAATTAAAGGCCTCACCCTCACGGTAAATCAGTATTACCATGATACCCGCTTAGAGAATGACGTAGGTCGTAAGTTACCTTCTGTATTGAAATACACATACAAAAATTTAATGGCACATTATATCAGCGTAATATTCGGGCATATCAATCCTACTTCAATGACACTATATACAATTTTGTCGCCTCATATTCATAGGGATGGAAGAAACCTTACAAAGGCCAGTCTTTCATCTATGTCAGAGTACACATTATTCTCATTTCAGGTGCCACCTGAATTTTGCACTACATATTTAACAGAGAATAGTATTCAAAATTATCTGCGAGATTTTCTGCCTTCTGTTCTGTATGCATTGCACAAGTCAGGGTGTCTGTTAGCAGAAAATGAATAATAAATCAATGATCAACTACTGCATATTTCCATACGTTCATAATGTTATGTGTTTTTTTCAAATGGTGATGAGCAGTGTACCATTTAGTAGTTCAGTATTAAGTAAATTGCAATGCCAAAGTTTCTTTTGACTAATGACAAAACCCAGTTCAATTTTAAATGGATTGGCTTCCGCCACCTTGTCCTACGATTTCTTGAACATTTTCAACTGTGATTTGATTTATCCATAAACCTAGTAAAGGCTCCTATTGTCCTCTTCCTGTGGTTTTGTGGTGGTTAGGGATTTGTGAAATCCATGTATCGGAAAGCAACTCTGGAAAACTGAATTCTAGTCGGAAAACGAGGACATAAGACAGTCAGAATTGTTTGTCAATAAAACCGATCCAGTCTAATAAACATCAGCTTCTGCATAATTTCCTTATACATAAATCATAGGCAGCAAGGTTGACACAGCCAACTTGTGGGGTTCAAAGAATAGCATGGAAAAGTTTTCCAGAAAGTGAGTTTCCATTTTTTAAAGTGAGGGATAGAAAGGCTTCGTTATGTCACTCATTTTTCGAGAATATGCTGCTAATAAGTGTGGTATACACCTAAAAAGTTAGTACATTTCATTTCACCGTAATGAACAATTCTGTAAATTAATAATTATTGTTGATTGAGTACATTTCTGGACTCTTGTTGCACCTGTAGTGTGCAAATACCGTACTGATTGATTTATAGTTTCCTGTTTAATTTCAGAAGTGAAGAGGATGCTGGGTCAGCGGCTGGAGACCACGCTCAAGTCGCAAACCTTGCCCAGACTAGACGGCCAAGACGAAGAAGGAGAAGTTCTGGAAAATCAGTTTGAAATTTTGTCAGTTGCCAATTCCTGTCCAGATTTAACAGTATTGGAAATTGGTACTCAAAATGAAGTCATCTCTTCAATTGATGAAGTGGACGGAGTTGACTACGCAAGCATAGTGTCTGGGACTGGCAGCTTCCGAAGAAGGTATGTTATCCACGCGGATAAGAAAAACAGTTAACTATGTTCAGCACAGTATTGAGCGTAATATTGATATTTATTTTGTATTTTTAGCACAAGTTTGAGCAGTTTGGGCGTAGATTGTGTGGATGGAAACCATGAGAAAAGCACTACCTCAACATGTGCCCTTCAGCCTGGTCGTGTCTCACAGGTCGTAGGACACTTGGAGAAAACTCATAAAAAAGAAGTTTCAAGTCAGTTGATCTCCAATGATTTCATAAGGACTGCTCTCCGAGCTTCTCATGCCGGAACAACTGGACATCTTCACAAATCGATTTCCAGTCCTTCGGTGCAGTAGTAAGTTTGTTTTTTCCTGATTGCAAAACTTCATTTTATGGGTCCTATTGGACGCTTGGTGCAAAACTGGCATGAAAAAACGGGATGACTGCGAATTACTCGCCCGCCCACATGTTAATATCAATCTCGATTTCATTTTGCCATAATGTAGAGATAAATGAGATAAGGATAAACATACACGCGATAACTACAGTAGGATTTTTTTCTGATGAGTTAATATAGATGCTTTAATTATTATTGGCCAACCACCACCTCGTAACCCACCTCGATATAATAATCAGTCGTCATGATTCCATTTTCCCAGATTCAAGTTAGCCATATCTCGTGTCGACAGCAGATTTTCAACTTCACAAATAAACTTTGAAATTTTTTCGATTACACAACTGAATCATGGTTTGATATTTCTAGTTTTGTTGGTGCGGCTGGAGGACCTCAGGATATTTATCACCAAAAATCTCAGCGAGTTCAGTCGGTCCAGTCGGATGCTCATCAGCATAGCTCAAAGCGAAGTTTTTTCCGGAGGAAACATAAATCTAAATCTAATTTGACAAATTCACATCCTCCTTCTTCCGTGTCCCGAACCTTCAACAAAATGGATGGAGTGTCATCAGTGTCATCAGTGTCTGTCATGAATGGCAACATTCCGCACTCGTTGGCTTTTGCGGCGCTGCACGACTCCTCATTAGGTCTGCAAGATCCAGACGCCGAGTGTTGGGCCCTGTCAATGAGTTCGGATGTGGTCAGTCAACTTGAAGATAAGGAAGTTAAAAGACAGGAACATATGTATGAGTTGATTCTAACGGAAAAGCATCACTGCTTGACCCTGGCCCTCATGCAGCACCTGTTCGTGGGTGACATGAAGAAATATGGATTTGCCCGCTACGCTAGGTTGCTGTTCCCGGAATTAAATAAACTTCTTGAAGTAAGTTGGACGGAGAAAACTTTTAACTTGCTATTAACTTGCTTTGGCACCCATCATTTCTATTGAACATGAAATTTAAAAAATGAATTTGTTTTATTAAGGTTCATTTTGCATTTCTCCGGAGGATGCGTGAAAGGCAACTCAAATTCAGGGAACTTGGACAGCCTTTGGACTCACTTACTGACATTCTAGTGGATCAGTTCACAACAGAACAATACCATTTAATGATTCGCCTCTATGGCCTTCTTTGTGCTTCCCATACCAAATCGTTAGATATATTTCGGGGTCTATTAAAAGATGCAAAATTTGCTAGTCTTGTATCCTCGTGGGATAAAGAGGTAATTTTTTTCTAAATATTTTTTTATATAACCAATAAATTACTCATTTGAAGTGTTTTCTTTGCAGAGTTTACTGGGAAGAAAAAATGTTCGAGAATGCTTGCTTCTTGTAGCACAGAGAATAACAAAATATCCACTTTTAATTGAACCCATCCTGAAAACTAGTTTAAATGTTTCTCCACAAGAAAGGGATCAAATACAAAAGGCTCTTGGGTTCTCCAGAGATTTAATTTCCAAAGTTGACCAAAGAGTTGCCCAGAGGCAGCGTTTGTTAGAAGTGTGTCTAAGAATTGATCCCAAGTCATTTACAATGGTGGGTCAAAGAAGACGTGTAAGAGATGACATAGTTTCCCTCCCATCACGAAGACTACTGTTTCAAGGGCAAGCGATTGTCAACTGTAACAAAAATTCAAACGTAGGAGGTGGAGCCCCAGTGAATAGAAGTGTGCCGTGCACTGTTTTTATTCTCACGGACTCTCTTGTTTTTACACAAGAAATTAGTTTAAAATTTCACTTTGTTTCACCGGTAAGCAAGCTTTCAATTGTTGTTGGAGATTGAAGAACTGTGAGCTACATATCTTTATGCAATTTTGTTTTTTAACTGCAGCCTGGAATCGTCATGTTGAATAACTTAATTGTTCGAGAAAACGCTGGGCAAAATTCTTCCTTGTTCCTTGTGTTGGGAACGGGAACCGCAAAACCGGAAATGATTGATCTGCAAGTAATTCATCCTCCAAATCGTGAAAAGTGGATGGAGGAAATAAGGTATGTAGTGTTACCATACTTTTTTGTATCATCAGGTAGTACCTATTAACTTTTTTTTTATAGAAACGCTATTGCGAAATGTGTCGAGGAAACTGAAACAGGATCAGATGGGGACGAAGAAATCGATTCTACCGAGTTATCAGACGTTAAAACCTCCAAAGCCCTTGGTATGCAGCACTCAGTTAACATTTATATATATATTTTCTTAAAATTAATTTTATGAACCCTGTACAATTATTTTGCAACTGTAGAAGAACTTCAAGAACAAGACAAGCAACTCTTATCAGCCTTAAGATCCCGTGCTAGACTCATTGAAAGTCTTCGAACGGAAAAGCCTTATCATTGGGTACCCAGCACGTTTGAAGGAAGAGACGGCTTATTGAACTCCCTTTCCACCACATGCATTGTAAGGCAATTGTTTTCCAAATATTATTATTTGTTCCCCATTTTTACATTTTTATCATGATAATATCAGGAGATACAAAGAGTCATGAACGTATGGGAGTCAAACGCTAATAGCAGTGTGAATCGGAGTGCCAGCTGCGTCGGGGAACATGGAGTTCATGGGGCTCTCCTTGGGCTACCGAAACGCGCTGATACATTCGGAGGTTTTGATAGTCAACAAAGATCTGTATTNTACATTTGGAGGTTTTGATAGTCAACAAAGATCTGTACTTGACTTACCGTTGTGTACAAATAACAAGCTACTGATGGAGGTATTGATGTCATTTTCATCTTTTAGTGTACACAACTTCTGTACATAACTTCTCGACAGAAATTTAAAGACTCGAATGTATTTTGATTCACAGATGGTCATAAACTTATCTCAACTTTGTGGAGAAATGTTCACCCAAATGATTCCACAGCTCATGCCGAGTGTGTACCAAACCCACCACCAATTGCAACGAAGAATGGAGGATTTAAGGGAAGCCCAGCAAAGGTTGGAAACTGAAAAGGCTTTATTTCAACAAGATTTGGCATCTCAAAAAGAGACAATTGAACGAGAAAAAATGGAATTGGTGAATCTTAAACAATCTCTCCATAAGCAACAAGAGGATATCACGCATCAGCGAGAGCAGCTATATAGGTAAATTTAACAGCCAAGTTTAAGTACACGATTTCATCCAATGTGAAAGCTACAATATAATTTTAAAAATTACGTTCAAAGGAAATTGGAAGCTCTGCAGAAACATGGCACGAGGCACCCGTTGGAACCGATTTCACCACTGGGATCAACCGCGGTTGCCGAAAAAGCTCCGACAAATTCAGTACCACCAAGACGCCCGCTTCCTCAAACAGCTACAACAGCAGCAACTCCCATTAATAATCAGCCATCACAAAATGGAGTAAAGAATAAACAGCAGCTTCCACTCTTCCTTGCTTCAAATTCGTCTTTCAAAGCTGGGAAAACTAGCACAGGAAATCCTGGCCCCATCATGGTAGCATCCGCTTCGAGAAGCTCAGGGGTATCTCAGGGATCCTCCAATGGAGTCTCTGTGAGCGCACTCTCGCCGAATGCCATCCAATCACCAAATGAAATTTCTCGACAAACAAATAAGGTCTCTAGTGGTAATTCTCGGAGCGCATCGCAAGTTCAACAACTTCTCCCCTTGCGCCTTAGCGAAGGTAAAGGCAGCGCTAATAAAACTTCAAGTCTTCCTCGTGGCGGGGTCGGTAGCCGTTCGGTGTCAAGTATGCTAAATCAAATGGAGGGAAATCAATATGTGCTGAATTCGAATCAGCAGCAGCTTCGGACTAGTGCTAGTGCAATTGCATTTCCACAGTACATCCACCCATCCCAAGCAGGAGGAGATAATTTAAATCAACCTGCTGGAATGCAGTCCAACTCGTCTTTTTTATACGGTCCTGTACAAACCAGTGGGCGATATGCATACACTGAGGGAGATGTCGATCGAAATGGGCATAACGACAACTTTTCTGCTACCCGGGATGGAGGCAACGGAGTGGTTCACCGTCGCTCAGGTAGTTCGCCAGTTCCAATGTCAAGTGTTCAACCTCGACGCGCCCCTGCCCCAGAAATCCATTACCATCAGCACCAGCATCCATTTTTTAGACAGCGTGAAGAAGATAATGAAAAAATTCTGTTTTTGTAATTGATGTCCAATAGGTTATTTTAGAATGACAAGTTTTAATTAGTTGTTAACGACCCGTACACGTTATTTAATGTTCATTCTACATAAGTTCGATGTCTGCACTAGCCTTAAATGACCTACCGCAGCGAATGTGGTTGTATATTTCGAAGACAGTCAAGCAGACCACACCCCACGAGTTCATACGTGATCCATTATGGGATAATACTTTGGTGATAAATATTACAACGAGAAAAGACATTTTCTATACATAGATTAAGTTCATTTCAGTTATTTGCTAATTATAAATCTTTCATAACATAAATTTTACAAACGGCACATTGTAGAGTATCGGGATTAATATTCAGAATCGTGAAACAATCTTGTCGGGAAGTTAAGCATGACACTAAAAGTTTGTATTCGGCAATCGTACTATAACCACAATATACATACCATTTAAAACTTTTATTCCTGCCCGTGTATTTCTCGTTTGGTGATAAAAAAAGTATTTAAAACCGAAATCTAAGAACTGCAAAATAACTATGCATTCCGTCCACCACTTGCCTTGTCCAATTGTGTCCTTGCCACTTTTACGATATTTATATGAAAAGAAAAGATATTTAGATGAAACTTGTTCTACATCACCGTAGTTGAGAGACTGTATGAATTTCACCTACGATTTTAACGTATGTTTGATAATCTTTTGTGGGTAATTTGTTCAAATTTCCGTTCAACAATTATATTTATTTTGTATAACTGATCAGGGTTAGGGGTACGTAGAGTACGGGTGCTATTTGCTGAATTTCCACAAAGTTGGACAAAATTAACCAACAAGAACAACGAAGTCGTGTACCTGTGACGGAAATTGAATTATGATATATGTACGTGTAATATTTAATCCTCTTAGTTGTTTGCTGACATTGCCTAAAACTGATTACTTTAGACTAAAAACCGAGTGATAAATATATATAAGTTATTCTTAAAGTATAGATGCCTTACAAAAAAATCACTAGCGCAAACTAATCTCTTCAACCCTAATATCGAGACAAACGGACTTTAGTCATTTTTCCTGTTATAATGATTAACTTAATACAACATTAATAAATAAAAGCAACGCCTATAATTTGACGTCGTCGGGTTTTAAGTTGATGCGTTATTTTCTGGTACACACGCGCTCCATAATGTGACATCATGTATGCTTAACACTGTCTATTAGACAGCTTCATCTGAATGAAACCGTAGAAAATCTTCCGTGGAATTTGTAGAAATTTCTATACTTACTTAGTTGTTCATAAACATTCGTATAATTTAAGCACTTATGGATCCGTGGAATGGGAAAATTTTTATCTTACTTCATTTCAAACCCAAACCCATTCCCAAAGGAGCCATTACCTTTCTAGATATATTCATGCAAATTTTTGAATACATTTAATAGCGCATTTTGATATTTTAACATATTTAAATTTTAATGTTCCTTTTAATACGAGCACTTTATGAAATAGGGTTTTAAGTTGATGCGTTATTTTCTGGTACACACGCGCTCCATAATGTGACATCATGTATGCTTAACACTGTCTATTAGACAGCTTCATCTGAATGAAACCGTAGAAAATCTTTCGTGGAATTTGTAGAAATTTCTATACTTACTTAGATAGACATTCGTATAATTTAAGCACCTATGGATCCGTGGAATGGGAAAATTTTTATCTTACTTCATTTCAAACCCAAACCCATTCCCAAAGGAGCCATTACCTTTCTAGATATATTCATTTTTGAATACATTTAATAGCGCATTTTGATATTTTAATATATTTAAATTTTAATGTTCCTTTTAATACGAGCACTTTATGAAATTCAGTAACATGAAATCCAAAGTCATGTTTCCTTTATTGAGATTTTTCATTTTGTAACATTTTTTCAATCCAATTAATTCCAAGTTATTAACTGAAATCCGAATGTGAGAAAGCAGGCAAAGAAAATGATGATAGCATCACTACCAAAAACTTCATATTATTAAGCCTCCAGATTGACAGGTTGAAGAATTACAGGCTGAGAACGATGCGTGACAAATAGGATTAGAATCTGACGACTTTGGTGTCCGGATTAGCCCTAGACAAAAACCAGAGCATTTTGCAAATCTATAATTTTATGTTTGTGGAATGAGCTATAGGTAAAATAGCATAATACAGATATGCACATGGTTTTTATTGGTTTAAAAAGTGGACACGATGATGCAATACAATGCAATATTAATGCAATATAACGCTTAACAAGATTTGACCAACTTTTTTTTGCTCTTGGTGCCCATAGACTTGACGCGTGATAAGAGATCATTTCCCACATATACCTACCAGTCGGCAGAAGACATTAGTAGGTGTAACTCTACAGTTTAATCCATTCCAATTATTGAACTTTATCGTCAGATAAGCCTGTTCAACTTTATTGTCATACCTGTCCGGTACATGACATTTGTTAAAATATAAGCTAAACTTCTCCGGTTTACATAGATAGCCACATTGCAGGACGGACGTGATGGGCACCACGTAAAGCATAATTTCAGATGAGGTATTTAAATTTACAACAAAAGCTCTTCAAATATGGTGTCGGCGTTTGATTGTCTTCCTTATCAAATTACATCACTATGTATTTATTACAATAAGCTTCCCGTCAGAGTCACAGTCAATAAAGTGACGCTGAGCAAATCGGTTCATTATTTGTCCAGCGGTACCGGATTGTCGTGATTATATAACGAGTTCTGCCGTTGAGACCGAGTATCATGGAAATTACAATTGTTGGAGGAGGACTGGTAAGGCATTTGTTTTTTGCATAATGTTCTAATTCCAGAAATTCCTAATTTACAGGTCACAAAATATACATGTCAAATTATCGATAATTTAAGATTTTAGTCGGAACTTTGGAAGCTACATATTTCGTTAAGACGGCAGTTTTTTTTCACGATCATGCATGAGCACCTGTTGTATCCGTAATTAAAGCTGAGTCAACGAGATTCATGACGGTGTTGTCTGTCTGGGTTTGCCACATAGGACAGATTAAATTTAAAGGAATTTGTATATGGAAACTTAAGTTAAATGTGTTATGTAATGTGCATGAATTTCTTAGAAATAAAACAGGATCCACGAGATCTGCTCATTGTTAATGTCAGTGTCAAAATTACATAACCAGTCTAGAAAGATGTGTGCGAGACATGAAGATATTGCATGACAATCTCAATCACATCAATTTTAAGTTATATATATGAGCTAGATATGAGCTAGTGATGTTCACAAATAAGCTGTTTAGAACAATTTTGAGAAAATTTTCGGTTCCCATCATTTCCATACTAATATTATGGTTTCCCATTGAGATGAAATTCAAATTACATTTATAATGCACGGTTTTTACTTCAAATTGTTTGAACTTGACATATACGAGAGACCATAATTGGCATAATTTTCAACGATTTGGACTACCTGATTAATCTTTAGTAATTGATTGATTGATAAAAGATGGTGAAAGTTTTACACCAGTGTCTACTCCCACGCAGGCATTAATTTGGCATGTCTTGAATTTCAGGTGGGATCACTCGCAGCATGCATTTTTGGTCAAGATGGTCACAATGTGGAACTCTACGAGTCTCGTCCAGGTCTCCTAATACAATTAATTACTGCTAAATAAACATAATACTGGAATTCACCTTCTTCTCAATCATGTTTTTTTATTGTAACTCATTTTAAAAGATAATCTGTTGTTCCTCCACATAAAGATCCGAACAGCGAAGAAGGGAAGCAATTACGAGGTCGGAGCATCAATTTAGCCCTGTCCAACCGGGGTCGAGCCACTTTGGCCCGTGCTGGCCTTGAGGAGGTCGTCTTATCCCAAGCAATCCCAATGAAGGGACGAATGCTTCACTCTCAAGATGGTTCTGTAAAAACGGTGCTCTATGATCCAGTCTCAAACCAAGTAATACGACAGAAAATCTGGTCAAGTGCTGTTTTCCATTTACACATTTGAAAATATTTTTGCCAACTTTTTAGTGCATTTTTTCCGTGAGCCGTCGCTATCTCAATGAACTACTCTTAAAAGGTATCATATAGAACCACGCTTTAAAAAGCACTAGAATTTTTCTGTATTACGAATAATTCACATTGCCCATCTTCATACAGAGGCCGCAAGTTTACCCAATGTAAATGTAAACTTTAAGCACAAGCTACTGAATGCAGATACAGAGAAAGGACTGGCCAAATTTAGGTGACACACTTTTTCTCCATAGTTATTTTTCTCTTGTACCCAAGAAAGATTTACATTATCAGAGTTTGACTCCAGAAAAATGGACGGGTCCAAAGGGGACGGGGAAGTTGAACGAGAATCGGATTTAATCATCGGAGCCGACGGAGCTCATTCTGCAATGCGACAATCTTTGTTGAAACGTCCTATGACTAATTTTAGTCAAAAGTATATTGAGCATGGATACATTGAGCTGTACATCCCATCCAAGGAATCTGGAGAGGTTTGCATTTGCGGATAATGGCACAATAAATTTTTCTACTTCCTTCTCAAACTTTCTCTCTTCCCATTGCCAATGACGTTGCATGGATTACAATGACATTGGCTTGGGATTAACTTTGCCAGCCTTTGGCATCGAATGAATGTTTCTGTTTGAAGGTTGATGTTGAGCTAGTCTATCTTTCTGTATGTCTGGGAGAAAGTGCATGGAAGGGAAAAGGAAATTTTATTCTTTGCTGGCTGTACTTGTAAAATGTATTTCTGATGCAGATTTCCATTTTCAGTTTGC
Source organism: Folsomia manolachei (assembly GCA_036491905.1). Classification (NCBI taxonomy): domain Eukaryota; kingdom Metazoa; phylum Arthropoda; class Collembola; order Entomobryomorpha; family Isotomidae; genus Folsomia; species Folsomia manolachei. The sequence continues at coordinate 18,791 of JAAXNX010000902.1, forward strand.
CCTACAAAAAAATTACCTTCATATCTGGCCAAGAGATAGGTTCATGCTGATTGCGTTGCCCAATCTGGATGGATCATTTACTGTGACACTCTTCATGCCTTTTGAGGTATGATTTACCGTTAAGGAATATACATATTGTAATGCTGGAGTTGCAGTAAATAATTGGTGATCCAATTAGAATGGGAACAACACCATAATTTTCCTGGATTCGATAAATTTGAGCCCTGTTTATTTATTACTCACCCACAGATATTTGGTACTCTTAGCACGGAGGAGAAAGTTCTCTCATTTTTTGAGCACCAATTCCCCGATGCAGTTCCACTCTTGGGAAAGAAAAATTTATGTCACGACTTTTTGATGACTAAACCATCCACCTTGATTTCCATCACGGTATGTCTTTTCTCCTTTGGCTATATTTCCACTCTTTTCGGAAGTGTATGAAGTGTTCATGCACAGTAAATTCAAAAGAGAAGCCGACTTGGTTGATATCACATTTAACGGGTCTTCTATCCAATTTAGTGTTGTCCTATGAATGCTGGGAAGACAGTACTCGTGGGAGACGCTGCACATGCCATGGTGCCATTTTATGGCCAAGGAATGAATGCGGTAAGTAAGGACATACTAATAAAGACAGAAAAAATGATGGAGAGAAAGCAGGATATGGAACTCCAATGGTTTGAAATGTTTGGTCTCCTCTCTCCATCATGGTATCTAGGGATTCGAGGACATTCTCATTCTGGATAAAATAATGTCCAATTCTTCATCTCTGGGAGTTGAGAAATGTCTGGAAAAATTTAGCCAGGCCAGAAACGCAGATGCTCAAGCAATTTGTGAATTGGCCATGTATAACTATGAAGAAATGAGACATTTGGTCAACCAAAAAAGTTTTTACTGGAGGAGAATGATTGACATTGTATTAAATCGAGTGTTGGGAAAGGTCTGGACTCCACTTTATACATGTGTTACATTCTCCGCGATCCCTTACTCCAAATGTATCGAGAACAAAAAGTGGCAAGATAAGGTAATCTGTGCATTTGGCCACTGAGTTAATTTATGGAAGGAGATTAATTTACTGAGTACACATCTCTTTTTAAAGGTCGTCTCCAATGTTTACAAGTATGTTGGTGGGTCAGTTGTGGCTTGGTCGGTGGCTGTATTGAGCTACTTTGTGGCTACCCGGTACAAAGATTCCATCCTCGTGTTCATAGAAGGATGTGGAGGACCTAGTGATTTTGTAGACATGTAAATCATTTTATTCCAAATATTGTATTCAATTTGTTTTGTAACTTTCCAGCAATTCTGCTCTCAAATGTATTAAAAACTACAAAATTGAGATTGTCAGTTGTCTGCTAATAGTTGTTGGAGTTTAAATGCTGCATAAGCGTGACAAATTTCGATATATTCATTACTCATTCTTAGTAGTAATTGTGATACTATTAACCAGCCGCAGTGCTACTATTGTGTTATGTATGTGTAGGCGATCTGCTCTGTTTTCCATTGACCTTGGCCACATCTAAAGTTGAGTTAGAGATTCTGATACAAATTTATCACTATCCTATTACAAATTAAGTTGAAATGTGACTTTGGAATGCATTTGCCAGTACTTACCACACACGTCGAATATAGCCTAATCATTTTAAAAACAGGCTTCTGTAATTTGTAATTGTTTGATTGAAGATTTGGCAAACATGCACAACTAACAAATTCAGAACCACATACAACCTACTATTGGATAAGAAAACGAATCTCAATTTCACCCCATTCAATACCTTGCACATACATAAAACAAGTCAAGTGTCATGAAAATCATGAAACGAAGCAACTCTCAATGGTTACCTGACTTTGAATTGCATTGTATTTGTGTGAGAATGCAAATGGTTGCCAAATGTAATAAAAGAGCAGCTTTTTTAGAAGCAGGTTACGTTGTTTCAGGTTGTGATTTAGTTTATCACATATCTAAATACGGCATTGCATGATGACTTTATTTTTTTTGTCGTAAAATGTATTTAGTGGTAAAAACTCCTTTATAAAAGTGTTAAGTCCGTCTGTCGGCAATTCTTCAAAAGCTCCTGAACAATTGGAAGCATAGTTAATATCTGACCATTCTCACTTCAAGTTCAGTATCACAACGAGAAAATCGAGGAAGGCATTTCGACCTAGATTGCGTCCAAATTAAATACTTTTTACGTGTCCTGGTCAATTTTGACGTATGATGAAAATATGAAACGCAACAATCATTCCGAAGTTTCACACCTTACTTACATAACTTTTGAACGGATTATTTTTGATTATTTAGACGCCCTCAGTGTAAGCATTATTTGCTTGGCTATATTCATCCATCCATTCAATCTTTGACAAGAAGCTGCACTGCATAAAAAGGCGTACTCATTTTTCACCAAAGTTTTATAATTATTAAATTATTTTATTCCCTCCAACTCCTTAGGTTGCATCATTTACTCTTAATACTCTTTCATGTAATACGTCACACGATACCTGCCATACTCCTACCTGCCTATTGGTATAAGATGGTTTTGATGGTGAGACCAAAAAAGAGGTAACCTTTCTTATTACTCTGCATGATTGTAAATTCTCCACCACTCCATCATTCAGTGGGGAAACCATGCAACGATATAAAATTCTGTTTGTTGCAAGTTTTATTCTAGAATATTTTATTACATACCCCATCCAATTGTGCGTTATTAGTTTATTTTCCATGAAGCCGCAAACCAGCCACATGTATGTATTCATATCAAGTAGCTTCGTCATCCATCACCTTATCCTGTGATACAAGCATTAGACAAGGCTGTCTGTCACTGACAATGAAACGAAGTGGCAATCCAACCATGCTTCACTCAACACTTTCCTGCCTCATTACGTGAGCAATATGATTGCAGTCTTACGGTAAGACTGGAATGAGGCTGGAATTCTGATTACAGAATGTGAGCGAGTTTTAATTGATGTGGATAAAAAATCGGGGGTTCCCCATCTCAACGTATGGTGATTAAATGTTTTGTGTTTTCTTTGGTTTTGTACAAGTGTTTTGAGCTTACAACCAAACACCAGTTGGCAGTGGATTGGCAGTTGTCGATACGAATGTAACGAGTCAGGAAAACGAAGTATTTCTCCCACCAATAT
>JAAXNX010000903.1:0-21912 GCA_036491905.1 Folsomia manolachei
TTAGATGTTTGATCAACTATTGTCTATTGCTTAATCATTATTGTACTTGTTTTTGTGTATTTTGTTATGAATTACTGGAAATACAGCTTTATGAATTAAGCCCATTTCTCAAAATCCATATCTACCTGTCGAAATAACTTCCCTGACTAATTGCCTGTTGCGTTTTGGTACCAGTTTTAGTACATATCTCGAACTCTATCACGATCTTTTATGCGGTAATAATGTATTGATCATTCTTATAAATATGAATAGCGCACCTCTGGAGTGCATCTGCAGATTTGTCAGCCAAGGGAAGACACATTCTCCCCATTTTGAAGATTTTCTAAGCAAATCAAAGCTTGGTTGATCAAAACTTCTTATTCATGCAAATGTAATTATGGTATCCGTAATAAGTATACCTGTAATGTCAAGCACCAACTGCCAATATTTAAAGTTAGAATTTCATCAGGAACGGCAATCCAAAGTTCTAAAACAGCAATCAGCAAATCGTCTCGAAAAGTATCCATTTTCACCAAGATAGAATTCATAAAAATGCTGCATTTCTCCTTCAAATTAGTGTTGTTTTCATTGCCATATATAGAACCCTAAGCATATAATATTCAAAAATCAGATCGAGCAACAAATAGAAAAAATTAAAAAATCATTGTTAATATAAATTGGTTCGCACACTATCAAAATAGTTAAGTTTGCTTGTAATTCCCAAGGCTGTCCCCAATATTTTGTAGAATCCACTGACAAAAGGGTGATTGATCGAGTGACCAATGATGTTTGAAATAAACTCCGTCACCCAGCTGGAGAAAAAATCTTCATCGGATAAGCCGTTCAGCAATTTCTGAAGAAATTCGACCAAGTTGATGAATAACTGAAAATCTTTGGGTTTCTCGGCTATCATACTCGCATAAATATCAGAGGGCTGTTGTTCCTAAAAAAGGTAAAAAAAATCGTAAGAAGAAGAAGCTGCTGGTTCAATTATTTGCACATTAAAAATTTACTTGCTGACTATCCTCGTCCGTCAGACTGGACCTCATTGTTAAGTTCAGCTTATCCGTTGTGGATAAAGCCCAAGACATGATTCGGTCGAAAATTAATTTCGAAGCAATAGGTTCGGATTTGGCTGAAAGTTTACACCGTAATTTGAGTTAAGAAATAGTTCAGCCAGGTAATATGTACATTAATTATTATTAATACACAAGCAATTATCTCACAATTAGCAGCGTTGGTCCAAATTCCCATATATGACAATACACCTCGTAACTCCGTTGGATATTTCGTGCGAGTTGAACCATCCTCGGATTGCTTTTCATTATTTGCTTTCCAGGCGTCAGTAAGGATGTCCAACTCAGCAGAGGTAGGGGAAGCAATAGCTTGGTTTAGTACCACTGTTACTACTCTATCCGTAAAGGGAGTGCAATGACGCGAATGCTTGGAGTGCAAAGCAAAAACAATCTTGAGGAAACAATGGTGAGCAGATTTCTGATGATACGCACTCAATTGAGGGTACAGCCTCAAAAATTGAATGACGAGCTGTTCAATGAGGTTGAGATGACTCAAAAATTTAGGGTTGGCATTTGACTCTGTTTCATCCTCTCCAATTACGTGAAATAGTAGATTGCTGATAGCCTCCAAATACGTGGAGAGTATGGACAAAGAACTAGAGTATTTGTCAAGAATGGGATTCCGTAGCCTAAAATCAAATGATACACATTTTGCAGAACTTAAAACAATACACAGAATCAATGGAATTGAATTACTCTAAAACAATCTTCTCCACGTTATCAAATATCCGTTCAGCAATAGGTGCAAGCTTAGATGCATTCTGACATAGAGGAGACAACAATCCAATCCCCGTAATGGCGACGATAGTTTCATTTCTTCTTGATGATTCCTCAGCTAACACCCTTTCAAAAGTTGTGATAAAGTACTAGAAAAACACCAAATAAAGTTATTAAAAATCGTTCGAATGTGGGCAAATAAAATTGAACTTACATTTACAAACTTATCAAAAGGACCAGACCGTAATTTCTCTTCATCTTCTACTTGTTGGGTAATGCTAGTTGCATATCCAAATATTGCTTTAAGGTAAGAAAACATTGCTCTCTTTCCGACACTGCTGTCGTTTGTATTGCTGGATTTTGACCACAAGATAAGATCCTTATACCATTGGTCGTAGTGAATGAAAAGTTCTTTGTTGAACAGTTCACCATTGTTGGCAATCACCTCCAAGCCGGCTGTATACAAAATATTTATTAAATATTCAATTGTGATCGCATTTAATCCCGCAAAACATACCTCGTTGAAATTCTCTCCGTTTAATTTGGCCTTGACCACTTCGTGCCGGTGAAGCAATAGAGCACTGGGGATCCACAACTTGTGCAAGGTTCTCATAAAAATGACTTCCAGTTCTCGCCATTCTTGTCCATTTTTGAGCTGAAAAATTGCAACAGCTTATCCATAGCCTTTAAGCATCCATGAAGAATCGCAACTTCCAGATGGGCGTCTTTGGATTCCACCTACATCAAAGCAGTGAATGAGAAAAACTATAAAGACATCATTTTTTTATTAAACCACTCACCTGTCCCTTCAGGGTCTTCACAATGTGACAGTATAGCTGATTAAAATAGTCATCTCGATTCAAAAAGCCCTTGTGAGTCAATCCAGCCACGGCTCCCAGGGTATGAAATATTTTTCCACGAACGCTTGGTTGAAACGAGGACTTTTCTGAGGCAGCCAACAATTCCCAATAAAGTCCTGGAATTTCTGTGAGGTCAACTGCATCCTTATAGTTTTCAAATATTGTGATCAGGCACTCCAGAGAGATTTGTTGATGCTTTGCAGGCTCATTAGAGTTTCTCCAATATAATTTGGTGATTTCCTGTTAAAAAGTGGTCGTGAATCAGATTCACAAATAATTGACGACCAAGTTTTAAATTACCATGAAATGATGAATAAATGGAAAGACCCTCCCTTCCCATCCCCTATGCTTTTGATCATTGTCCAAAATAAACTTTAGTAGTCGAAGAATCTGTTCTTTGCTAGAGTTGAAGGATTTCACGGTCAACTTATCCAGGAGGAAGTTCTTGAGTCCGTTTTCTTCCGAGAATATTTGTCCAAGATATTCATCTACAGTAAATTAGAATTTGACCATGATCCACAAAATAACCGATGCCCGTCTAATCTAAAATATAGCTTACCTAGTTTACTGGGGTCGATGTGCAGCGTAAAACATTCCAAGATAAGCTTAGCATTGTCCAAAGCGGATTCAGGACTGATAAGGTGTCCCCTGCTAAAGATCGCGAGCAAAGGTTGACAAGGCCATATTTTACCAATGATAAGTACCCATTAAAGCAGATTAAAAAACGTTGATTTAATCTTGAGGCACAATTTTATTTTGACACGCTCGCCGGCAGAGACGATCAGCAGCTTCATATATTTTGTCAACAAAGAGCAACAGCAACAGTTCTCAAGTCACCTCCTTTTTCATTTTACATGAAATTATTCATGAATATTTGATGATCGCCAATTTTGTTAGCAAAAATCAATTATTGGAAGATTAAACTTACTTAATTAAATCATGGACCGTAGTCACTGCTATTAAAGGTTTATTTTATTAGCAATTTTTCAGCATGAACAATAGTTGTTGAAATCAAAGAATTGTATAGATAAGTAGTTGAAATTAAAGTTTTTAAATGAAACGGGTAAACACTTGTTTTTAATCAAATTAAGAAAGACTTCATTCCAGTAGCGCAGATGTTTACAAATCAGGCAGAGGATAAGGATTCTTGACCAAATGCTGGCGTTGCAAAAACCACGGGTAGTATGCGCCCTAAGTAAGTTATTAAACAAAAGTTAGGCAAATGTCCCCTTAAAACAAATCAGATTATCTAAATCAAAGTTTACCCTTTGCTCAGCCGGATATTTTTCGAAAGAAGACTTGATGAACTGCGCCAATTGACCTCCAATACAAGCTTGGTGTAGCTTGATTATGTCCACTCGTGCGATTTTTATCATCCCTTGATACAATCCCAACAACTTGCCCTCCTTAAAAAACATAGCTCACGCACATGTTCTACTTTGTAAGTAATAATAATACAATTTGTGATGATAGACTTTACCTCCTCACGACCCCGACAATTAAAAAATCCGTAATCAACTCGCACAGCTCGATGTTCTTGTGCAGGGCACAAATCCGAATATGCCAATTCAATCAAACGATACACAGACCACGGAAGCTTGACTGCAGGAGCGTCCTTCAACGCCTTTTTGGGGTTGAGACTATTTTGAAAACAATAGAAAATTAACGACCCTTTTCATTTTTATATTTTAAGTGTGGGTTCTCACGTTTTGCATACAAGAGGATGTTTAAACTCCTTCCAATCCTTCTCTTGACAAGCCCGAGAGCAGTAAAATGTATCCATACACTTGGCGCAATGCTGCATTGAATCAGCAACTGCAAAATGCAGCATTTCAATATTAATACAAAGTTACAAGTAATTATTACAAACATATATCAAAGGAATATTTACCAATCCCACATCGAGCGCATTGCTTTTGTTCGTCCTTGTCTTTCGGTTTGACCACCAAGTTTTCATAAACAGTGATGGCAATCTTTCCATCTGCAGCCGTCTGAATCTGTGGGTCAACCACAGAAAGTTGACATCCTTTATGCAATTTCATCCGGAGTTCTTTATCCATTGGCTCCCCATCGCCATAGTCGTCCATCATCTTCGGCCAGGCGTAGTTGTACACAAAAGCTCGAGCCAACTCCTTGAAATTAGTCATAAATTATAATCCATCCACGTTTTTTTAAATCACCATTAAAATGACATTCTTACCTTGTTATTATCTTGCACAAGAAGTGCGACCGACATGGGAATTGGTTTGTAGAAATCCGAGTCTTCAAATTCATAACCCCTCGGAGGCTCCACATTCTTTAAGGTCAAAACTCGACCTCTGTACACTTCTCCAGGCTTCATTTCACTCAAGGTGATTTCTTTCAACCCGTCCAAATCATTTGGCGACAATGTCTTCATCAATTTGCAATCCGGACGAAGTTGGCGAAGAAATGCGACCGCTTGAGCCATCGAATAAGCCGGTCCCGATCGCATATCCGTGGAATCCAGGGATAATCGGTGACCCATAATTAGAGCCGACCGTTCCTTCTCACTTTGCTTCATGGTCATCTTCTGTTAGGTGCCTGTTCCTCTGCAAGTTTTAAATGGTGACTTAATTTTTATTTTTTAATTGTGTCAAAAAATGGAGTAGCTTACCTGAGACAATGGAAGTGTAATATAACACCGGCTGCTTGATACTAAATTTAATTCGAGAATTGCAGCTCCTTTTTTTATTATAGTTTGCCTTTCCTTGCGAAAAGTGCAGCGAAATAAGAACGACTGCGAATGTTACGTGCAAGCTGATGAGCTCTGTAATCTCAGAGCTGAATGAAACAGCCAAGGCTCCTCCAAACGTTTGTCAACAAAGAGTGAGTGATAAATTCTCAAGTCACACCATTTTTTGCCAAAAAAGAAGATGTGGAGTTCAGTCCTCAACATCTGATCACTTGACAATTTTTAATGAAAAGTAAAGTTTGTCCAAGTTAGACGTGCGATACATCAAAATTTGCGTAATCGAACGGAGAACAAGGATTTGTAATCAGAATCCCTTTGTCGCAGCTGGATTTTGCACAAATTCCAAAAAACCACCAGTTTTATTGCTTCAATTTAGTTGTAGCAAAAATTAATTGCAATTCCTTCGGGTTTGGTGGGTGGGTGGAGCGGAAGTCAGTGGGTGCGGTATTTGAGAATTAAGTCAGGTATGTAATTGTATTTTACAAAAAATAGAATATAAATCCATTTTATTCTAGTTTATATTATAAACTTTATATTAATGATGTGTTAATTGATTTTATATTAAAATAGGCAAAAATCTTGGGGGATTACTTGTTAATTTGGAAGAAGGACAATGGCAGCTACATTATTAAGTCATCAAAGTTCTACTGGATTTTGTAAGCTATATTGCATTTTGTCATTATGAATGGTTATTTAAATGAATTGTTAATTCTAATTCTGTATAATTCCAGATAAAGCCCCAGTGTCTAAGGGTCTTCTGGGTGCTTGTTTCCTAACCGGGACAACGATTCATATACCAATGCTTGCACATCTTCGTCAATACTTGACCTGTGATGTGCCATCTGTTCTGATGTCCAGAAATGTTTGGCGAGTCCTTTTCAATCGTCTCACATTTGTTCACTCCAAAGACCTCATTTGCTCGGCTCTAGTTATTTATTACTTTAGGTATGCAAAACAAAGGTTTAGGTCGTATAAACAATGCAAAGTGAGATATTTCTGCATGAATTCGATGGGAAATTAATAATTATATGTGTTGAACCCTTAGAATATTTGAAAGAAGAATGGGCTCCAGAAAGTTTTCCTCCTTTTTGTTGGGATCTTGTACAATAGCCACGATGCTAGAAGTTTTTGTCATTATGCTCTTGAAGTTTGGGGATGCCCAATTCATTTATTCTAATCAACTGCCTCCTGGACTGTAAGTTTATTAATTTATAACTGAATTCTAAAAGTAATTGATTAAAAACTATTAATGCTATTGTAGGTACGGTATTATATTCCCTCTTTTTCTATACTTCTACTTGGACATTCCTCCTACTTCATCAACTTACTTTCTCGGAGTCCCATTCAACGGAAAAACTATAACCTATTTACTGGGTCTTCAGATTGCAGCCACTTCGCCTGCAAGTGCGACGTCTTCAGTTTGTGGGATTGTAAGAAATTTTTCTGTACTGTTGCCTATCATGAATCCACTAATTAGATGTACTTTGGTTTTGTTCAGATCGCAGGAATCCTGTATAGGTACAATTTTTTAAAGGTCCAAAAATGGCTGGTTGTTCCCAGCTTTGTTTGCAATTTGTGTGATAAAGTATTTGGATGGTTTCTTGTGTCCAAAGAACCAAAGGTATTTAAACTATAACTATTGCTGAGTTGCTGAATTCCAAAAAGTCGTGTCATAGCTCGCATTTTATCCTTATAGTATAAGCAAATGGGAGCTACTTTGGAACTACAACGACAAGAGCAGGCTGATTTATGGGAACAAGAATATTTGTACAATCAAGACTTTCGCCAAGCTCGCGGACAAGGGTTTGTTGAAAGGTTGATGGATTCCGCCAATAATGTTGAACCATCCCCAGAAAATATCAGGATTTTAGTCGATATGGGATTCGAACAGGCGAGGTAAGGTTACTAAACTTTATTATTTGCTCTAGTTTGGTTGAAACATACTGATTTTGTAATTTTATAGAGCAATTGAAGCGCTTAGGTCGTCTCGAAATGATTTGGAAACAGCCACAAGTATTTTACTACGTCAGTAATTTTGTTTTTGGTGCATTTATTCTGCAACTGTTAACCAAATGAAACGTATCATAAAAGTCGTCTCGAAATGATTTGGAAACAGCCACAAGTATTTTACTACGTCAGTAATTTTGTTTTTGGTGCATTTATTCTGCAACTGTTAACCAAATGAAACGTATCATACAAGTAACTTATTGCAGACGTCAGGTTTTGTGCAAGTTAATTTAAAACTTTTATCGGCCGAGTGTGTATTGTCTGGTGCTAAGTAAAACTCACAAGAAATAGAGGTTAAAATGAACACATTATTGTAAACTGACTCAAAAGCACTGTATTTCATTGTTCATTCGTAATTGCATACAAACGCAAACACATACTAGTTATATATTGTTGCTTTAAATTATATAACAATCTAGTAAACGTGAGTATGTTTCAATATAATAATATTATTAGGTACATAACAAGCTTACAAACGCAGTTTAATTTCGATAGTTCAATAATCTTTGTATTACGTAATAATTATATTTGACAAAATCAATAATCGTTATTATTAAATATTATTAAAATTCTACCCATGACACAGTAATTTTTGAGAACAGGAAAACTTTTTGCGGAAACTCCAGTTGTTACTAATTATCTATTCCTAAAAATTGAAAAAATTACCAGGTTGACTAATAACTACGTTTTTTGAGTATGCGAGAGTCAAATTTAACATTACTTCTTTTGGTTTGAAAGGGGAATTTAACGAATTATCCTTAATCCTTGCATCAGGCACTAGCTTCGTCCCATTGGTCACTATCATATTCACTATCTGAGCCTGATTCACTGTCCGACATTTCGACAGCAACCCTTCGTGCCAATATTGAAGCTACGTCCCCATAAGTTCCTCCAGGCTTATCTTCTTTGCTATTAGGTTCCTTTTTAGTCTCCACTTTACGCAATTCGATCCCTGTAACACGATGGCATAATGATTTAAACTAGCTGACTAGAAGCCGTACAAATACAATGCATAAATACGTATAACATACCATCTCGAATAGCCTTGAGCAACTCTGATCGTCCATCCCAAGCAGGAGCTGGAATGTTCCTTTTTTCCATAGGTTTCCTGCCTAGTCCTCCGTTAATTAAAAGATTAGACTTTTCAGTGGTTATTTAACTCTCCCATTGGGAATGGCGGAGGTGGAGGGGGTGCTGCAAATAATCATTGACAGTTAATATTCGTTTTTGGGCTGAAGTCAGTAATATTCATTTTAGTTTTGTAGTACCTAAATCAGGAGAAGGGGCAAGATTTTCCACAGAATGATTCATATGATGATGTGAGGAATCTGGAGGTGGTGGAGGAGGTGGAAGTTCGTCGTGCTCCTCATCATGCATGGGAGGAGGTGGTGGCATAACCGGAATTCTAAGGAAAATTAAATTTTAAAACATGAGCAATTTGTGATCTATCATTCAGAACTAAAATACGCATACCCATTATGATGTCCGTTTAGTTGGCTATGATCAGAATCATTTGGCGGAGGTGGAGGCGGTGGCAATGTATCTCTGGAGCTCATCATTCTGTTTCCAGATCGGGTTGGAGTTGCATTTCCAGAGTGCGAATTCGTAGGTGTTCTTTAAATCAAGATTTCAAGTTCATTAAACATTGTATACATAAAACTACTGAATTACACCCTGAATTAATAATTAGTTGAATGAGTCCATTCGAAATTTGAATTTCATTGTCCGCCATACAAACTACTCAACCAAATGAAATACCTGACTTTATCTTGTTGTCCAAATGGAATCTAAGTTTGACCGACTAAAAAGCTAATACGTATCTCATCTATATAGCAAGAAGCTTGCATGACATTGATCTCCAGTTTTTAGCAAACAGGATAAAATACAACCTCTTGCTTGAAGAGGTTGTTTGTGTAACAAAAAACATGATGCTATTTAAATTTGTGGCACTATTTAAATAAGTTGCAAATCGTAACAAAACAAAAGGAATGGTGTATATACCCAACATAATTAGGTGGAGGTGCAGGAGGAGGCTGGGAAGGTCGGAAGCCAAATCCATTTGTCATGCTGGAATTTGGAGTAACGTTTATAGATATCGTTCCATTGCGAGGAGTTGAGCTCGCAGCAATCCCCCCACTGGAGAATCTTGAACTATTCGAGGAGTAAGCATTGGAGGTGGGACTGGACATATCGGAATAGCCGGGTGGAGGTGTAATGTGGGAGGAGGAGTAGTATCGGAGTTGCTGCTGCTGGGATTGTATGTGGACTTGGTTGTTGTTGTAAGCTTCATAATCATACTGGCTTTGACTAATAGTTCTATTCAATATGGAAGAATTGGGATGCTGTTGCATGTTGTGAGTTGACCTGTGGCAAATACGAGCAATAAATAATTGTTTAACGACATTCAGACATTTCAGGCAGCACGCATAAAACAGTAAATACAGCGGCAGCTAGACGGTAACAATTCTGCGACGATTTCAATTATTTACATGGCATGATTAAGGCCAAAACTGAGACGTTGTAGAAATGTATGTTATTTTACCTCATAAAAATAATAATAAAGTCCAAATACTAACCTGTAATCCCCACGAGAATTCGTATGATCCATTCCATTACCGTAGGGGTTTTGTTGTGACTCAGGATAACCAGATACAGCATAACCTTTTTCGATTTCAATACTGCTAGGTCTAGCTAAAATTGACGACGGTTGTCTGGCATGCATTCCACCACTATTGGGGTGATCCTGTTGATAAATGACACCATCTGCGACCTCCGTTACCTCCTAACAAGTAGAATTGCATTATACTCCAATTACTTTGTCATTTTCATACGAGTTTTAAAGGGAGAATGAATGAAGTGAAAGTATTTTACCTGTGCTGGACGATGATACTCTGGCCCTTGCATAATGTGTTCGCCTTGTTCAATGGCAATATGACGATGACGATCCCTAGTGTTTGTGGGGGCACGGGGCCGCTTTTTGTGCTTTTGTCCACCATCTGGTTTTGGCTTATGTGGCTATAAAAAGTATTAATACACATAAAATAATTGAAGCAAAAAAGACAAGTCTAGCGACGCTATAACTAAAACTATTCAAACGCCATAAAAAGTGTCAGGAAGCAAAGCCTTAATCAATCAGCTTAAAATAGAGGTGGATTAATTTTTGAACATTATTCACAAGACTGTAAACTTGCCTCGTGAAGCTCCATAGATTGATGCTTTACCAGAAGGAATGAGTAGAAAGACAGTTGAACAATAGAGACAGAGAAACACAAGAATTTGTACAATACGGAAAAAGACCAGTTGAGAAGAAAATCCCAAAATGTAATTTAATTGATTAAAATATTTGAAGCTCCATACCTTCTTGACGACTTTATCAGTGTCTTTCAACATTTCCTGCCGCCATAGATCAAAAAAATAACTTGGATCCGTATAAAACTTTAAACCATCTTTTCCATCATCTCTATAACCATTTAACTTGTCTAGTGGCGGTGGCTGGTCGCAAACTTTATACGTTTTAAGCATTGCAGCCGGCATCGAGAATCTCGACACAACTTGTTGGTCAAAGGACATTGAGCTTTGGAAGGGTTTGGTATTTAAGGCTTCCTGCATTGAGCCAACTATAATTGATGGAAAACATAACATTAGAAACAAAGACGACAAATTCTTTATCGGTGGCTATTGGACTTGTCTTTGTCTTACGTTCTTCTTGATTGTTATCCATTTGAACAACTTTGACAGCTAGCCTGTCTATTCTTGCCTGAAGATTATTCGCCCTCGTGGCAATTTCACTTTCGACACGAATCAAATCCCCGAAAAGTTCTTCTGCATGATGCGACAACCTAAAAGTTCAGACAAAACATGTATAATTTGTCAGCTCATGTTTGAAAAACTAACATGAAAATTGTAAATGGTCCACTTACGAGCTTAGCTGAACAATTACATTTGCCAGCGTGCCGTTGGAGACAGCTTCGAGGTCATTTTGGATGCGAAATCTTTCCGGTAGCGTCCCCCGAGACACATGCACGGGTTCCACCCTCCTCATTGGAAGAGGCATTTTTATTCTTTAGCTTATGGTCTGTGCACTATTAATTGTCCTTCAATCACAACCAACCTGAAACGAAATAATATATTTATTAGCATTGGCAATTGAATGAGATCAGAGATCAGCTACTCAGCTCTAGCAGTTTATGGGTTTTCCATTGTCAATTGTTTAAACGCTACGCACATTCTTAAATAACGGATAAAAAAGAATCCAGTACCACTCAGCCAGTAAATTGAAACACTTCCTCATTAACTTTAATGACTTCTCTTTATTTACGCTGAGTGAGTTGTTCATTCGACACAAAAAACGATAAACTAGTATTATCCCACAGCCTTGTAGTACAGCTTTGTGTATTATCCTTTATCTCCTAAAACAACCAATGTGTGGCCAAAATACTCTGCCACACCCACCCTGTTACTCCTTACAATCGCAATTCAGCCAGATCCAACTTACCCATAATAAAGGAACCTGCCTCAGTCCTAATCCGGGATTATTAACGGCACAGCACGGTCCTATAAACTAATTTAAGTCTTCTTCTGCCAATCAGGGCGAAGCAGTGTTAAAAACCAAGTAATTAAATAAGTGCCGAGTTTGACAGTAACGGTCGGTTCCACTACAATCAGCAAATACTGCTCACACCCTCTTATTACTTTATTTTATTGCACTCACTCTACTCCAATTACTTTTCAGTAATCTTACTAAGGTTATCTTACTCCTTTAGAAATCACCGAAAAGTAATGCAAAATGATGCAAAAATGACTCCAACTTCCTCTTCTGCTTTTACACAGTTTATGTTTAAAAGCCGATGATTAGTTTGTTTAGTATTTTGTGTCAAAATCCGAGCGGATGAGTCGATGAGTGTTGATAATCTGGTTATCTTGGGAGGTGCTTCTTCAATCTCCCCTCCTGCTGATGCTGTCTGTCTATTTCTTGCTTCTACATATAACGGATGAAGGGTAAAGAGATTTTTGAGAGATTCCTTCACTTGAATCTGAGCTCAACCCTTTCGGTGGGTCTCCTCTCTTTCCCCACTCAGTCAGCAGATGGGGACTGGGTGGCAGTGGAACACATTATTTTATGCCATTTTATTACATCACTTGAATCACTCGAGAGAAAGTCGGAGAAAGTTCTTTTGGGATGCTACCACAAAACCGGACGAAACTTTCTCTGAGAAAGCATGCAACTGAATGAAATACAAAAAGGAATGGTTTCAAACTTGGTTTGATTTAATGTGTTGTAAAGTACAAAATCATGAGTGAAAGCAAAGGTTAAGTGAAAACTTTCACATCAAAAATTCCACAATTCTGCATTTTATTTACAGCTAAGACAAATGTGGTGCAACATACAATATTAGAAAACTAGAAACAAATCGGATGTTACAATATATTTTTACGGAATTAGAATTTACATACTACTTAATATACTGCAGTCTGCTATGGACATTTTCAATTTTTTATAATTTTCCATTTTCATTCTATCATATTTACAACCAAACGTAATTCATTTTAACTTGATTGAGACAAAGGAACTTTTGTGGCTGGCTTGTGGTGTAAATCCTGTAAATAATCATTTTACAAATACTAGTCACCGTATCACTTCTAGTTGTAAAACTAATTTTCCAATTTACATATAAATATGTTCTATCTCTACTAATTAATGCACAACAGCTTATTGCTCTCGTATATTCACAGTAAAGACGGAAGAGTTATTTCTGCATAATAGGCCTGACCTGAGTCTTGGTTGGATTGACATTCATTGCATCGTTTTATAATATCTAGGCTGCTATCTGAGCATTGGTTACTTATTTACATCCCTTTTCTTTTGAAAAGGTAACTGAAAATGTAGGAAAATTAAAATTCTGAAAAGAAAATATTTAAGAAATATCTCTTGAAATAAATGCCGTGTAAATATTCATACCTATAAATTTAATAATACTATTTGTATGACTTATCAACTTCATGAATAAATCCAACTGGTCCACTAATCATTATCTTCACGTATCTTCAACTACTACGATCCCATGTCATGGTTTAGTTACATATTTAGTTCAAGTCTTTCAAGTTTAACAACATTTTTGCAATATGCATGCAAAAAACGAGGAACAGAGTTTTGTGAGTAAATGCAAATCCTTCTTGTCGTCTTCCTTTGTTTTCATCTCTTGATTACGTAATAAGGTGTGGTGTGGTATTGTGATGCCTAATTATTAATCAACATGCCAGCCACGTTCTATTGTAACGAGCTAATTTATGAGCTGAACTATAACGAGGATTATTTTAACAATCTTGTTTCGTTTTGAAAGCACACTTTTTGGTTGTGTTGTGTATCATTGTTTAAATGCAACTGTGCTACTTACTGTACTTATATATTTATGTATTGTTTGTTGGACAGAATTATAAAAAGGCCCAATTTAACCTGCTCACTTTTAAAATTCGGTAAAGCTGACACTGTTGAAGGAATGGAAAAATTCGTAGTAAAAGAAGAAAGAATGGTTGAAGATTATTTACAAAACTTTGGTTAACTTGGTATACAGTAGTTGACTGTAAGGAATTGTGTAAAGTCATTAGACGCTTGGTAATGCTTTCACCATCTCAGCATTGAGATTGAGATTACATTACTTGCAGAATTTGTGACGCTTCAAATGCAGTTCCTGGTAAAAGGATTACTGGAGAAGATACGTGTCCAGCCTATAAATAAGATTTTTGTTATTTGGCTGAATTTGAAAAATATTATAAGTTCATTTTACCTCGAGGCAAACCATGTTTGGGTACTCGTCATCTCCAAAGTCTCCCAACTCTTTGGCCTGCAATCAATGAAATTAAATATTTATTTGAAGAAGGTTACAGGATTATATTGAGCAGATTCAAGTGGTTTTTTTAATCGATACCAAACGAAAAACGAAAGATCTTTACCTGATTTTCCCAAGGATTCCAAATAACAGTGTCCGGAAAATTGTACTTCTGAATACGCATCTTCCGTCCAGAAACCACGTTGGTAATAATGTGCTCTGAAATATGGTTTCATTACAGATAAGCATTGCCTGCCTGCTATACTCATAATCATGTATCTGAAAATACCTTGTGGAGTATTTTGGTAAATGCGGTCTGTCCATTCGGAAATTTGAACCACGTCGCGTCCTTCTTGGTAAATGGTTGAATCCCGTGTCTGCAAATGAATTACATTTAAACCGTTTTTGCCTGATTATCATTGGGGATATTTTCAACAATTCTTATTTCATACTTTGTCTATAAAAGTGCATCCATGAAGTCCTGTGATTTGGCATCTCCGTACATCAGGGACTTTAAAGTAGGTGTGAAGAAGTAAGTTGAAACTGAAAATAGCAAAGCATTAATATTATAACATTTTCAATTGTTCTATGAAATTACAGACTTGATTTCATATTGCATCACGCAAGGCTATAAAGATCTTTATGGTAGTGACGTTGATGTTTTACAAGACCGGCTTTGTAGGCAAAAGTGGCTTGACAATCTTCGCAAACCCACGTCTGAGTGCAAATCACGACGATGCTCATCTAACTTAGGTAGTATTTTAAAAATAGCACTACACTGGTCACAAACGAGTTTATGAGTGGAATAATTTTTTTGTATAACGATTTGTTTGTAGTGTACAAAATTGCATCCTTGTTTTGAACACTGGATTAGTTGTCGATTATGTTGAGCTTGGTGCCTTTCTAAATTTCCAGACGATGTGAATTTTTTGTTACATATTGTACATGGGAAGGATCCTTGACCGTTTACTGCTCTCTTTTTTTTACCCAAAACTTGATGACGAGGGTTTGCCAAAAAAGCTTTCACGCCTTCCTTAGACCAATCAAAATCTTGAACTCTTTCACTATTCCAAATCCTGATACAAATCACGTAATGTAGGACACGAATCTCCTGGTAAATCTAGCAATTGTTTGCCTACGTCTGCTTTCACGAATCTCTTCATCCTTCCATTCATTCACACAATTCCCATCTTTATAATCGTCTGTGCGGAATCACTATCTATGTCACAGTAATTGTTTTTTTCCCAAGTTTTTTCCCCAAGTGTGATGAGATTTGATGAGTCTTGAAAGTCTGTAAAAATCTGCATACGCTGCCCTCGATGGTAAGGATGAATTATTTGAATCCCGTGTGGAGAAAGTTCGCTTAGCTATCAATACAAACTTTCTCTCTTTATAAGAGTCCTTCTTGGCGACGGTAGGAGCATAAGTGTAGACTCCAGGACTGGTTTGTTTGTATGTACTACAAACTCTCCAGCCAACAGAGAGTTGACAAGAGGACACCGTTGACAAATGGAAAGAGGGGGAGTCGATATCCACATAGCTCACAAACACACACAAACTGTACTTTCTTCCACCTAATCTTTGACCTTTGTCTTTGTCAATTACGACATCCACAGCTTTTAGGAAACCTTCTTGTGATGATTTATTTTTTGTATTATGCCTAGTTTTAACCATTTTTATTTTATTTTTTTTTGAATTTACTGAAACAGACCTGCCGATCTCAAAAAAATCTGATCCATCAAACGACAAACAAATAAAATAAGGCGGCATTTAAACATATTCAGTACAATTGAATGCCTGGTTTTCAAGTGTGCCCATCTAGAGAAAGCTCTAATCAAGATATAAAGGCTTTCTCCACACTCACCTGAATGTCAGATCCTTTGATGGATTGTAAACGCAAATGTTGAAGTGTAGTTCTTTTTCACGGAGAATTAGCCTGCAAAAAAAGAAATACTTTTCCAAATGTCTGGCATGAAGTTGATAAGCCATACTTCTGACTTTCTTTATGCTCACCTGTACGTTAACCTAAATGGAAAATTCCACATGGATCGTGTAAAATCAGAGTCCATGAGGGAGAAAACGGCTTCCACATCTCCGGATGGTAACCGTTCCGGACTTTTTTCCAATGTCCATCGAATAATTCGAGCAAATCCATGTTGAGGTCCATAGTTCCACTGACCAAATTGGGCTGCATTTTATAAAAGAATTAATATAATTTACAATGTCTCATAAAACTATTAATTCTTCAGTTCTCTTACGAAAGACAAACGGGATTCCACCACGAATCGCTTTCTTTCCGTCGAATTGTGCTTGTTTGGACACAAAAAGTTGCTCCTGATTATTCACACGCCATGAGACAACGGTGGCACCTTTAACCCATTTCAAAATATATGTATAGATAATATGCTTATCTTACAATATTCCATATAAGTGAATTTTATTACCATGCAAGTTGATTGTGCAAGTTGTATTGTTCCCTCGGTCTAATGATTAAAAATCATTACTTTAAATCTGTGTCCAATACACTAAGAAGTCTTATTAAGAAAGATACATTACCTAAGACGACCACTGATGTCGGAGCAGCCATCATTTTGTAATAACCTTATTTGATTGCTTTACAACCGAGTATTTGATTGCTTTGGATTTTTGGACGTATATTCGTTTCAAATTCTAAAAATCACTTTCACCAATCACTTCTTTCTTTGGCACTGTTTCCGTCTTAATAGCTTAAAGACGAATGTTTGTCACCTATAAATCTTGTACATTAAATCAAGCTTGATTCCATTTAAGCAACCATGTGCACCTCACTTTTTGGAAGTAACTCGTGGAATATTTTATGATTCTTCTCCTTTACCACGATTAACTTCACAAATTAAAGTAATGTTTTAATGCATGGGAATAAGTGTTTTCAGTCAGAGTCATATACTTGTGTATGTATATTCCTCCTAAATACTATCCCTATTTAATAAAGTAAGTCTTTTGTTACTGTAACACTACTGGAAAGTAATTGGGAAGGATGAGATGCACTCGAGTTTTGGACTCTGTCCTGTCTCGCATTTGCTTTATCCCAAAAAAACTTTGTTCACTATCTGAATCACTACCAGACTTCAATGCAACACTCTTAAGTGTGCATTACTTGGACTATTTTTTTAAATTACGTAATATTTCTGCCTGAAAAGTACTTTTTCCTGAGCCCATCAACTCCACTGGTTCCAACTCCACTTCTTAGTTTGGACATGGGCATATGAAAGATTAAAAAAAAAAGTGTGATTGGACTATTTTTTTTTAAATTACGTAATATTTCTGCCTGAAAAGTACTTTTTCCTGAGCCCATCAACTCCACTGGTTCCAACTCCACTTCTTAGTTTGGACATGGGCATATGAAAGATTTAAAAAAAAGTGTGTGAGTCTTCAAGGGAAACTAAGAGACTGCGTTCAGTTGCCTTATAAGTAAGTCTAGGATATACTAGGCCAGGGTGAAACCAAGAGTTTCTGTTTCTTTCTATAAGTGTCCGACCAAAGGCATTCACATCAATCCTTCCTGCCTCAGACTGTAACATCCCAAACTGACTAATGACATAGCCTTGGTTTCTGTCAATGTCTTATACAGACAGAGATTCAGTAGTGAGAGTCAATTTGTTAAGAAGAAGGCATAGTAGCATGCAATGCACTCATATTTCTGAGTCTCCAAAAGAAATATTCACTTGAGTCTGAGAAGTGAGTGGATGTATATGGATAATATAAGTATTCTTGGGGAGAGACTTTGTAAAAAATAGCTTAGTTTCCATTAGCTCTTGTTCATCTTCTGGGTACCTCCAACAAAATCTATCATCTGTCTTTGCCATCCATTTCATTTTACTTAGTTTCAAGGCCCTGTCTGCTTGAATGCAGTAGTTCTCAATCTTAAATTGTAGAGAAAGGTCTTCTTTTGAGATGTTATGTTATTCATTACATGGATGGAAGTATGATTCATGGTGCATCATGTTACGTTCAAGTTGTTCAAAATCAAAAATATAGGTAAGTGAGAAGCAAATCATAATCCACCTAAGCGCAGCATAATCTACCTGATCTCAATCATCCTGTCAGTAAGTAGTGTTCTTGTCCAAAGGTGTGCTTATGGCAGTTAAGAAGCTGGAGGTGCATGTAGTCACGTAATAATATTGTACAAAAAGGGGATGAAAAACTGTTGGAATTTCCATCCAGCATACAATTCTACTGGAGTCTTTGTCAATTTGTTTCAAATCTTGAAATGAGTCCACAACACAGAGAAATATACTTATTACAAGAATGCATGATTTTGGTCACTAGTTTTCATGTAAATCTCTCTTTTCCACATTTCTATGCAAGCCTTGCTCCCCCATACTTTCTCCAAGTTAAAAATACAGTTATCGGATTCTGGGAATTTTTGTGATTTCAGGAAATGCATAGCCTTAATCCTCTTATTTTGGGATGCATATAAATATATATTTCAGAAGGGGAGTTTAAAGTGTTGTGGACAAAACACAATTGACTTGTACACCATTGACTTTGCTTTGCATGCAAGTAAAGTTACCGAGTATAACCGACTATCTAAATACATCTCTGTCGTATTTCCACCCCCACCAACCACTGACTACACTTTGGCTTACGTAATATTTCCCCCTTCCCAATAAAATCATGCCTCCCAATGTCCAACTCTTATTGAACAACTTGGTATCTAAGTTGTGGAAGGGATTGCATGTTGATTCAGCCTTTACTGCATGATAGACCTTTCGGAACATGTTATTCAAGTCAGAGGAATATGAATATATCCCAACATGAACCACCTTACCACCAAAATATCATAGTGAAACTCAGGATTTGGGATCAAAAGGTAAAAATGGCATCTAATACTTGACTACAGAGCAACCCCATAAGTTCTCAGCTCTGAGATAGTGCAGGCGCAGAGTCTCGCTATTTACACGGTACTAAGCGGCTGCGGCTACAAATATTATGAGCTCTAACTGAACCCATACCCTTTGAGATTTGACCCTTTTTCTTGCTACAATAATTGGAGACTAATTCCTCATTTTCCTTTGCCTTCTTCAAGGGATTAGTCGAGTTTGGCTGGATATCTTTCAACGAAGGTATCCTTACACATTGATCAACTCTGTTTGTGAGTGCACATTAAAAGTGTAGAACATTTTATAACACTTGTAGTAAAAGCGATAGTGCAGTTTTTAAGTGTTAAACTTGCCATAAAATCTGGTTTTAACATTTGTCAAGAAATCTTAATACAGTGGGCGAGGTTGTTGATGAATTTACAAGTTAGTAGATCTGCAATAACTTGATTCTGAATTTTCACACCGTGGAATGCACAAAAGTGTTTAGTTGAGAACATTGTGATACTCTACATCTTGTGTAAGAGGAAATTAAAAAGCAAAAGAAGGGCACACAAGATTTTGGGTAAGTTTTGTTCATTCATTGGGATTTAATCACACGTCGTAGCTGAGTGTCACTTACATAACATCAACCAACAATAGTTGGCTTTTGTCTCACATTCATTAACTTTAACACACGTGCGTTAAGTGCGATGGTTTAGTTCTACAGTCGTATACTGTGGCAATAAATTCATTCAATGATGTTTGAGTAAAGTGTTTCATAATGAGAACCCATTATGATTATCTCAACATTCTGAACTTTATCACAAATTGCCAATTGTCATCAACAAGTCAAGTTGACTATTATATAGACGATATAGGGACAGGGATAATAGTTTAAAGACACATTTTGAATTATTGACAACAATTTTTTGGCATTTATTACAATGAGCTTTTCGTGATTTGTAATTTTTTCTTCTCAACAAAAAGGGGCTTTACATTTTGAGAACATTTTTGTTTTCTTTGCATGCTTATTAAGTGAGGTTTTAGATGACACTAAATCATTCAATCTCTGGCTACATATTTTTAAAATCTGCGTCTTTTTCTGTCTTGCAGATTTGAGAAATTAGCAAATTCCAACCAGTAAATAAAATGGAGGACGACAATCTTCAGGACAAAGAGCGTTTTGCCAGGTATAATGAATCTCATGACTTATCTTAAATTATCCATGTTGCAGAAAATATTTTGTCGCTTTGTATTTAAATTCAATGCAGGGAAAACCATTGCGAGATTGAGCGACGCCGTAAGTAGTCTAATTTCTTATTTCAATCTTTCCGTCCAACATCTTTGACTCCTGTCTTTGTCATACTTCTGTCAATAAGTTGCATGTACTCGCTTTCCAGGTCGCAACAAAATGACGGCATACATAACCGAGTTATCCGACATGGTCCCCACATGCAGTGCCCTGGCCAGAAAACCGGATAAGCTCACCATCCTCCGTATGGCCGTTGCCCACATGAAATCTCTACGTGGTAAGTCACCATTTTCTGGTGAAAGGAAGCATTTTTTTTTCAATTATATTAAAATTTGGAGCATCCTCTTTTTTGTGGAATTTGTATTTTTGATGATGGGACAGGTTCCAATAATCAAACCCCGGATGGAACCTATAAACCAAGTTTCCTTACGGATCAGGAGTTGAAGCATCTCATTCTCGAAGCTGCCGATGGATTCCTCTTCGTCGTGGGTTGTGACACCGGACGAATCATTTACGTCTCGGATTCCGTGACCCCGGTTCTTAATCAATCTCAGCCCGAGTGGTATGGTTCTTGTATTTTTGATCATTTACATCCCGAAGACGTGGACAAAGTTCGGGAGCAGTTGTCGACCCAAGAACCTCAAAATACGGGAAGGATTTTGGATTTGAAGACGGGAACAGTTAAAAAAGAAGGGCATCAATGTAAGACCTAGTAAAATTTTGTAAGAAAAACTTTTTACAATGTGTTTCTCATTGAATTTCAGCTTCCATGCGATTGTGCATGGGTTCGAGACGAGGCTTCATTTGCCGAATGAAGGTAGGAAATGTTCACCACGAATCAATGACTGCTGGTCATCTGAACCGTCTTCGACGAAGGAATACACTCGGGCCATCACGAGATGGACTTAATTACGCAGTCATCCACTGCACGGGCTACATTAAAAACTGGCCTCCATCTGGGGTCAGTATGGAGCGACCTGGAGAAGAGCCTGATGCACATTCCACATCTCATTGTTGTCTCGTGGCCATTGGTCGACTGCAGGTGACCTCTTCCCCAAATACTGCGGACATGTCGACATCCCAGTCACCGGCCGAGTTTATTACGCGACATTCCATCGATGGAAAGTTCACCTTCATTGACCAAAGGGTCATGGGATTGTTGGGCTATAATCCGCAAGAGCTCTTGGGAAAGTGCTGCTTTGATTTCTTCCACCCCGAGGATCAAACACATATGAAGGAGAGTTTCGAACAAGGTAAGATAAAAACTGATTCAGTTTAAACCTCTATCACACACAGGAAAGAAGTGACTTAAAAAAAGATCTTTTACTTGTTTAAAAAACCCACTGATGAGGTTTTAATTTTTGTGGCTCGTGCTACCAAAATTTATGATCCAGTGTTATTAGTAAACTACCAAAAATTAACCGCTGACAGCTTCACGATTAAAATTTTGCTGGCTTAAGCCTGAAAATGTAGACCTTTTTTCTGGAGAAATAGAAATTGTCACGACATATCGTGTTTTGCCATGTTCGTGTAGCTTTCCCTTTTCGGACCTTAAATGAAACTGAGAACTTTACACCTGATAAGTCATGAAAAGGTACCTTGCCTAGATTTAAAAGTTTCATAAGTCAATGATATTTTTT
>JAAXNX010000904.1:0-21897 GCA_036491905.1 Folsomia manolachei
AATAAATGCAGAAAATCTCTTCCTTTGTGTCGACAGTTTAAATTTGGATAGGAAATGAGTACTAAGTGCCTTTGTCCTGGTATAGCGTTGCATTACTTTCTGCAGGGATTTACACATTTTCAACAAAAGTGGGTTTTTTCGAGTGAATGTGGATTGCAGTTTTGTTCCAAAACTACTAATGACTACATTGTCCGTTTTTTGCAAATCAGTTAAAATTTAGAAAAATTGTTTAATAGAAAATAATTGCGGAAATTATTTCACATCCACTTCGATGGAAGTGGATGCAGTTAAATATTTCGCCATAAAACGGCGGGTTGTTTAGTAATCATTCACTGCGTTGCTCCCGTTGAATTTGGCCCAATTTTACTTTCTCCCTCATCCCAAGCCATTCTTTTGTTTCGGCACGATTACAGTTTGCAACGCAGTACAAAGCAAAATCTTCATGAATACAGTTCATCCCAAGCCACAGCAAAGCCACATCCAGCTCTGAGCAACAAATCAACCAGTTCAGGGACCAGAGTAAACTGGAGAAAGTTATGTTATCAAGGAAAACTGCTGCTGTTTCTGGAGAAAGTAGCAAGCGTCTGGTTGTAACTACTTGGTGTAGTAAACTGAAGCTTTGGGATTTTGAGTCGTGGCTGTCCCGTCGTAAAATAGGAATTATGAGGGAGTAGTGTGTCAAAAGAGATATTATACCAAATACCAAGCAGTTGGCAGGACTAACTCATCTCATATTCAAGAGGAATTTTTAGATTCCTTTCTCCAGTTTATGGCTAGAGCATACTCTTCTAAATCTAATAAATATGTGCAAGCCGCACAATATGATAGAAGTAGGTGCACGGCAGGGAGTCACAATTCATTCCTTACAAGGACTAGTATATCCAGATAATTAGTATAATTTAAGAAACGGTTGAGCTAACATTCACAGCGGTTTGGGTTTGTGTCGCACATAAAAGAAATTGATGCCTTCTTTTTCATTTGGAAATGTGGCCCAAGAGGGTTTATTAGGGAAGATTATGAGGGATGCAGTGGATGTGGCCAAATATGTGTAAAGAAATATCATTATACTAGTTCGAACCTTTATTGCAAAAATTCATGAAAAATTTGAAATTTCAGGCCTGCATCTTTTGGTTCTTTTTTCTATAAAGAGAGGGTTTTGTTCTAATGGTAATAATGTAATGGCTCTCTATATTATATTACAAAGATTCCTTGCAGATGTGGGACATAAAACTTTGAAAAAATTGCGTATATTTACTGGCACTACAAGTATGGCATATTTATGTGCTTACAACTTCCTTTTCCGTATTTTAGTTGTGGTTCTTTCTATATTCCTATGAATTTGCGGTTTGGCTATTGTAGAGAAAGACAAAAACAAAGAAATCCTCCATTATATTTTTGCAATAAAACAGCATGTGCCAAAGTTCGTGATGTACGTATTTATTTTTTGTGGCCTGAATATGAGGTTTTCTCTGGTTGCTTTCGCGAAATTCAAAGCTTTCGTCTGCAGATTTCTGTAATACCGAAATACTTCTCAACTATATGGATGTTTTTTTAATAATTTAAATAAAGTATTCCACAGTGACTTACAGGAGGTAGAAAAAGTGGCTCTCCTTCGTATTTAATGTGCTTCTGTGATTAAAGGGAGCTGAGCAAACTCGTAATTTCCTCTTTATCCTGATACTCTTGCATATGTACATTAAACCTTAATAATTCAAGATAAAAGAGCGAAGGAGTGAACAGAAGAGTGAGTGTGCTACATTTTTTTTTGGTTTTCCCCATAAAAGATTTACTTTTCATCCACGGATTCAATTCCTTATAGAATAACAAGATGGCAACGGAGGAGAAAAATGTAAGGGAACCACGAGGATAAAGAGAAAGTAGGTAAGGTATATACAATGACATGAATTAGGCTGATGTGAATCACATCATGGATGAAAGTGAGACAAGGAATCAGAGGCGTTTTATATTTCATCAAATAAAGAAACCCGTGTTTTCTCTTTTCCTGACACTGCCAATTCCCCATTGACATCAGATGACACCGGGATTGAAATTATAAGCCGAACATGCTGTCTTTATATATCTGCTCTTTTGTGTCATTGAGTGATGTGTGTATAAAGCACATTAAGGATTGAAAAGAATGGAAACTCAGCACATTGAGATTCAAGTTGGAAATACAAAAATGCAGTAACAAAACTGGTATAACTGTTCCAGTTTACATTGAATGCAAATATTATTGAAATAACCCAAACATCAAACTGTGATATTTTACTCTTCCAAACAAAGCCGAGGGATCTAACACGATTATAACTGTTAACAACATGCTAAATTTTATAATTCGGCGTTAAGTTCATGTAGGAAATGTCTAAATGAAAAAATGTCTAATTTACTTTGATTCATTTAATAAACATGGTTTCTATTAAATAACAATCTTTTGTTCACTATTTCCACAACTATCCACATTATTGTATCCAACTGAGAAAAAACAAACCTGTAGTTTTTTTGCAAACCTTTACTTTTTTGCATCCTTGCACAAATCAATACTCAATTTTATGTGCAATGCTGAACGATGAGAGAATCTCAAGTTGACAGAAGAAGATTGATGATTAACTGACTTGTGTTTTGTGATCTCAATATAGAGAAATGTTAAGATAGCCCTCCACCAGTGGCAATGGTTGAGACTAAGGTAGGTTAAACATGCCCTACTTACTGATACTGTCCATCGTAATACACTTAGTCCTTGGAGAAAGTTGTGATTTGGCGAAATGGGATCAACTTTGATCATATATTTGTATTACTTGACCAATTTCTTGTTCTAGTTCAATTGCCTCGAATGAGATATGAGTTATCTCTACACACGGTTCTCTGCTTGTTTTCTGGGAGCATTAAAGAAGATCTGAAGTCAATAAAATTACGAAATGCATAAATCTTTGGAAATGTTGAATTAAGAACGACGACCGAGTGTAAGATATCTGCCAAGGATGTTTATCCACGGACTTTGACGGATGCATAGAAATCAGTGAAATGTAGAGGATTATCTATAGCAAATTATTTTCGGACTGATTCATTCCAAGCTGACTCGGTATCAGTTCTATTTACGTCTTGGCTCTTTCTCCTGTCCGTCTTAAATCTTGACGGGTTGATGATAACTGAACTGATACCCTGCAGGAAAGCAAAGTAAGAGGTGAAACCAAATACACGAAAAACTATTGACCACAGATTTACATTACATTTATGAACGGAACTGCTACAATACTCATCTAGATGTGATTTTATAGGCATAAACTCAGCCAATCAACGTATAGACATTAAACTGTGGTGGAATTAACGGCTCTGGATGTTTCAAGTTATTGCATTCTAGTTCCGTTTGAAACTTGAATTTATTATTTTCATTGCATCCAAGATCCAAGTGTAACAGCCAAAACTAATTCCAAGAGTATTAAGAATAATCAATTGATGGGAGCGATTAATCTTTTCGAACAAATTATACGTTTTTAAAAGATCATCTGATAGTGGTGTCATTCTTTCTCTAAACTTTGAAGTGAAGACTTCATGCAGCTTTCTGGACTGGATTCTATCGCTTTTTATATTCGACCTGTTTTCCATCTCGGTACTGTCATTTTTTTCAATCTGTACTCCATTTCAAGCAGATGAATGTGGTTGCGTCGCTGCAGAGGAAACAAACAATAGAAGTGAGGTGGATGACTTGGTTGTGTAACTGGGTGAAAGCATTACGTGCCTTCCTTTGTTGTGTTGTCTGGCAAGAACCGCGTTGAAAAGCCAAATATGAGGGTTTGTTGATGAGAAGAAATTGATAAAATGGTTATGCGATACGAATTTCCATAATAATTGATTCCACCGTCGTCATATTATTATTAGATAGTTGCTCGCTTCATGGCTTTTTGGGAAGGAATGAATTACCTAGGCATGCATACACTTCAGACGTGTCTTTGCTTATTCACTTTGTCCTTCACTCTCAAGCTGAGTGGATGGAATAACAATTTTCTCTTCGAATGAAGAATTCCTTTGAACAACACCGGCTAGTGGACGAGATGAGATTGAAAATTAGTTTGATATTTAAAGTGGCCTAGCACGCCACGGCCAGATTTACGTGAATAATTTAAATAGTGTTGCTGGATAGGTGGACAAGTGAACAGACAGTAATTAAGTATTTCCAAGAATTTGAGAGTCTAAAATTTTAGTTTTTAGAGTAAACGATTGTTAAATTACGTCCTACATCATTAAAAAAGTGCTCCAGATAGATTATCAGTTGGCGTAATGCTTTCTCCTACTTTCACCCATAAAAATAAAATGCAGACTCAGACCACTTTTTGTCCGAAAATAGATAGGACCTAGATTGTAATTGATTCACGATATATTTTTACTTTTACTACTCGACCATTCACGAGAGCCACGACAAGGCAAGATGGGACAGTTTAATAATTTATTGCATTTTCTACACTATTCTCCCACCTCCCCTCGCCAAACTAAACCATAACAAGCCACCGACACGACCACATTGTTTGAACAAGGATAAATTTGGGTCATTATATTTTATCTCAAGCTATGCCTTGTTCCATTTGTTCTATCTATCCTCATCCTGCCAACTAACTAACCAAATGCCAACCACCCAGTTGTGCAATTTTTGTAGATAAGGCGTGTGAACTGTAGGGACACTAGTGGTAACTGTAAGTAATGCAATGGAACGCATTGTGTCACAAAGAAGATAATGTAATGTCAGGGTTGCACGGTAAAAGAAACAAACTGAGAAAGAAGTGAAAGTTGAAGAGAAAGCCAATTTCACAGCTCGGAGTGGAGGTGGAGAAAGTAAGTAATTTATATGGCTGTTGATACCGGAGAACTCTGAAGAGGAAAAAATCGCTTAACTTGCTTTTCTTCTTTGTAATACTTTTTTTTAGTCTTAGCACTTGATGCTGGATAGCACGCACAGTACAGTGACCAGACACACCTGAGCTATGTTTCCATATTGGGTTATACTATCTTAGATATTACAGGCAATTCTAAATAAAGTTTTAAAAATTTGGAAATTATTTCCGAACCTTGAGGCAATACATTTTTCATTATGTTGTATTATTGGCTCTTTTGACACAGGATTTACCAAATAAATATTTTTCAACTATTCAAAATTAAGCCAACTACCGTGATATCTTGCTTCGATAAAATTTTTCTCTTTTAAATTATTAGTTTTTTTGGCATCATTTACTATCAACTGAGGCTGGCTCGAAAGAAACATCCCAGTTCATTCTTATAGACAGCCAATTTCCTCGTATTTTTTTTTGATTAATGAAGAAAGGTATTTCTATAAAGATAAACAAGTCTTTCTTAAATTGCACAATTTCTTCGCTTAACTGACTGAATCCTCCATAATTCTAGGTAGTATTACTTGATCTGAATTTGATCCAGAATCCTTTTTTCATTTTGCTCGCATTATCTCCATTAATTTGACAAGAATAAAAGTAAAAAATACGATATAGCATTTATTGCAATCCCAACCAAATAGAATGATCCAACACCCAAGCCACAATAATGTGAAGGCAAAGTGAAAACATGGAACCTGGAGAAAGTGAACGGTGAGTTGAGTTGATATTGATGTAAGGTGAAAAGTAGATCACGTCCGGACTGACGAAGATAGACGGATGAGAAGCGAGGTATCATTGGAACTGGTGTTAAGTGGATGGATACGGATGTCGAAAAAAATGTAAGCCAATTAATTCAGTGAGCGTGCGATCAATTAGCAAAAAGAAAGCGAAATGGGTCTGGTGTGGTTACTGGGAGTCTTCAAACGACAAAACCACTTACGTACCTTGCTTATTGCTTGAATTTAAAAAAATATAATTGTCAACAGCATGAACGTTGCCATCAATCATGCATCGGTTCGCTAGTTTCGGGGTTAAGTAGTAAGTTCCTTACATGAATGCTTTTTGCCAATTTAGAATGGAGAAATCTTCTGCAGAAAGTCGTGGAACTGTTTGGAGAATTTTTCTTTGTTTTTTTACTGTGTAAATTTTATTTGCACATTATTTAGTCTGATGCTTCCTTCACAAACAGTGACTCCCATTTACATGTCCATACTGCATATTATCTTTATGTTTCACAGTGGGAGGAGTTTTGCAAATATCCCGATTTTATTATAATACATTTGAATTTCAAGTGCGAATGTTTATAGTACAGATTGCAAATAAACACAGCCAACAGCTTATTTTTCAGTCAATTTCTAGAAATGTTTAATGCCTTTCATTTAAGTTTCGAAAATATACGAAAAAATCCCTATTTCTTTAGAGAAACAGTAAGATAATTGCACAATCTGTATACAGGTTGGAACCAAAATCCCCAGTTTAGTTTTCTTTTGCTCTATTTTTTCATTCAGTTCCCAGAATAAATCAGCGAATAAAATTTGAATTCCCATTCATTGAATGAATAAATGATTTCGTCCCTTGAAAACTAAAGTATACGGCGAGAGAGGTTGAATGTAGGATCCGTGTTGATTCGCCAAACAAAAGTTTGGACGGAAATCTAAACAATTTATTCAACTTGGTTCCACTCTCTTTCCCTAATTGGCCCTTCGGACACTTGGAGATTTAGGAAGTTGAACTCAATTGGCTTTCCCCTGACTTGGGTTATTCATGAATTGTACCGGAATGGAGATGAGCACTCGCCCAATTCTACAAATTGAGGAAATCAGTGGAACTATCAACATGTTTCTTAAACTTCTTACCAAAAGTTGACCTTCAGTTAGGAAGTCTTAAATTATCTCGGAAATATTTAAAGCGTTAGTCTGCATTTAGAATACAATTTTATGCTAAAACCGAAAATCCAAGTATTCTAGAATGGAGTGCTTTCTTTAATAAAGTGATTCCACAGTCGAAATTTTAACTTTTATGGTCATCACGAGGTAGAACCCAAAAGTAAAGAAATGTCAAATGAAACAAGCTGATAAAGGAATCTGTCTTTTAATAGGACAAATAATTTTTTTGTAAATCAGTGCCGGTGTTAAAGTAAACCAACTTTAAACAAATCATGAAATGCAGCATAATTTTTAATGTTCTTTAAACCTTTCCCCTTCCAAAATATAATTATTGTAAACTCTACCATAAAAACACAGTTCGGTCAATCCAACAACATTGAATCACAATAATTTTTTTGAAATTATTTCTGAAATCCACTCCCTTAAACTGAGCCACTTTCATTTTACACTTTCTGCAAATGTGGTCAAATGAGATTTCTCTGCTCTTAATGGCATCAACGACAACTTTTTGGTAGTGAACTTTTAGGATTTTAAACAACTCCAAGAATCTCTTAGTTCTCTTGTTCTCACCGCAATTCAAGTTAATTTTAGACGAGTCCTGAATAATAATTCTAACCCAAGTCAACCCAATCCTCTGTCTTGCACCTCAGCTCAAACAAATACCTAAAACTAACCTTTGGAACAGTGAAAACAAACAAAACCACAAAGAAAACCTCATCTACTGCTTTCACCATTAGTAAGGGAAAGAATTTGGTGGATCCAAATCCGAAATTCATTGCAGAACTCGTTCTTATCTAATGCGAAATACTCATTCATGACTATAAAAACCTACAATTATCCCATTTAACACAAATCAAATTAAATACTCAATCACTCTTAAATCGTCTCAAGCCTAGCATTTGAATTTATTCTTAATCTTTTAAGAAACTATTTTTTGTACCACAAAGTTCCGTCAAACTCATTTTCATTCCGAGAACTACATAATTAGAAGTCATCCTCAGCCAAACATTTACTTTGCTTTATTCCCATCACCCGTGACTAATTCTTGTTTAAGTTCCTCCTAACTAGTCAAGTACTATAAAGGGAGTCTTGGCAAAACTTGACTTTACCCAAGTAGAGAGAAGAATATTCAAATTTATCCCTAGTAAAAGTAAGCTTCTCATTAACAGCTAAATTCTAAAAGTAAGCCTGTCTTGGCTAGAAACAAGACAATTCCAGTGTTTCATGGTACCAGACACTGTAATAACAAGTGTCACCAAAAATCTTGGCTGATTGTTGTGTATCCATCTACGCCTTGTTTGGTGTGTAAAATAATTTCAATACTACGAGTCCTCGTATTTCATGCATGACCAACCTTTACAACCAGACGAAGCCATGAATGTCTTCAAATTGGGCTCATTCTTGTCCATCTTGTTGTTGAGGATGTTCTACAAATTGAATCAAACCCCAGGATTTCCTTCTACATAAAGTATTTGAGGGTTGAATCCACATTTTGAAATTTATATTATGGCTGTCTGTCTCCTCTCCTCTTTTGCGTGGATTGTGACAATTCTTGTGACAATTCTTCTTTTAGAGAAGTCTTACTCTGCATTTGACTTGGGTTTACTAAACTAGACTCTTACATCTCACCCTGATTCGGGGAGAAAGTTTGCAACTGTCTGAATTCTCTGGAGTTTTCTGAGTAAAGTAGGAATGTAAGCGAATCTTGGCTTGGCTTGGGTATGGATGGGTTGGATTTGTATTTTGGGGACCATTCCATGCCAAAAAGTAGGAATGAGAAAAGAAAGTTGAGTCGGACTGGGTGAGTAGTAAAGAGGATTCATTGGGGCATGAATTAAAGGGGACAACTAATTCGAAATGCTTGCGTACTATCAAGGGAGGAAATTCCGGCAACTTTACAGAGGCAGGCAGGCATCCCTACTTTATAGGTACATAAGTATGCAATGTCTATCTTGGGAGGAAGTTTAAATTATTTGGATTTGAAACCAAAATTGTGATCCGTAACTTACTTTTCACTCACCAGAGAATATAGTTTACTTGAAAATACTGAGTGGGAGAAAGTTTATTTATTTATCCGACTAACTGAGTAAAAGTAGAGCCAATGACAAACGGGTACAAAATCTGGGACTAAACTTTTTTGGCGAGGGTTGTAAGTTTGTTTTGAAATACAGATCTAAGTATCTGCAAATAAGAGGAAGCTCTGTTAAGAAAATTAGGACGTAAAAATTTGTTAATGATTTTAGCTGGGATAATTTGTTAGTGTTAGCAATATATTGGATTAAATTATCAATTGTTGATGACTGGAAAGTGGGCAATATTTATATCGTCGTAGTGCTATAAGTATTAAATTGCAGGTCGTTTACAAAACAAAAACTTTCTTCCCCTCATTTTGTCAAGTTTGACTCTTTGATCTGTTGAGAGCTGATAGGAAATCTTTTGCTTTCTTCACCAGTTTAAATTTGAATAGGAAATGAGGACGAAGTGTTTTCACTTGACATATTGTCGTGTTACGGCTTATTTTGAATTGGGAGGAATTTCTGCAGTTGTTTGTGATTGCGTAATATACTTTTTCAATGCGGATCTGCAATGCTACCCGACAAATAACTTTCACCAATGGAAAATTTTCAGGTAAATTAAGCCTTCCCCTGAATCCAAAAACTTGTCAGTAAATTCATTCTGTTCATAAGTAATCGTGAAATCATACTTTTATATTTTTCACGATTAAACATACCTTTATAAATATATCTTATTTTCGCAAATATGACTGAATGCAGCACACTTACAGAAAAAGCCCATGAGTTTTTTAAACTCAATAGTCTCCTCTGCCTTACATTTTGTTTTCTTCCGGAGATTTGGCACAATTTTCCCCATTTCCGACATTTTTTTTATTTCGGCACGATTACAGTTTGAAAAGCAAAACGGAACCATCATAAATGTACTTCATCCCGCAGTCTCAGCCTACTAAGTAACTTAAACAAACCACTAGCTCAAGGACTGGAGAGTAAACTGGAAAAAGTTTTTGTTATCAAGAAAGAAAACTGCTGCTTTCACCCCGAGAAAGCATCAAGCTGCTGGTGGTTAGCTGCTTTGGGATTTTTAGTCCTGTCGTAAAATAGGAATTATGAGGGAGTAGTGTGTCAAAAGAGATATTATACCAACTACCAAGCAGTTGGCAGGAGTAACTCATCTCATATTCAGAGGAATTTTTAGATTCCTTTCTCCAGTTTATGACTGCAGACTCTTTTCTAAATCTAATAAATGTGTGCAAGCCGCACAATATGATAGAAGTAGGTGCACGGCAGGGAGTCACAATTCATTCCTTGTCTTCTACTTACAAGGACTAGAATATCCAGATAATTAGTATAATTTAAGAAACGGTTGAGCCAACATTCACAGTGGTTTGGGTTTGTGTCGCATAAAAGAAATTGATGCCTTCTTTTTCATTTGAAGATGCGGCCCAAGAGGGTTTATTAAGGGAGATTATGATGCAGGCGCAGAGTTGTTGCCAAACGGTAAAAATATGAATACATTTTTCAACATTATTTTGTTTTATTGCAATTTTTTTGGTAAACTTTAAATTGTTAAGTGTCACAAGGGAGGATATTTCTTTTCTGTCTGCAATTGAAGAAAGAAAGTATCATGTTTTGTTTTGCTGGTTGTGGTAATAACGCACTGAGATGTGATGTACATTTTAAAGATTCATTGCATACGTGGGACATAAAATAAAAGAAAATTACGCATATTTATTGTATTGCTTGCACTGCGTGTTTATGTACAGCTGTGGTGGTTCTTATCATATATATTTGAATTACTTCTGTATCAATAATTATTTACTTCTCAGAACTTCAATTTGAAAAGTTGTGAAGAACTGAAAATGAAATGCAGAATTTTGCAGTAAAGAATATTCTGTGAATTATTTTGCGTTTTGCTTTTTCTGCACACCAAGTTTGAAGTTTTTAAAGAAATGCTATATATGAGCGTCCTTTATTTCCCTTGATCACAATTTACTCCTTCGGATTGGTCACTGTCATTGATATATATTTAACTTAAACAGATCATTTATGTAATGAAAGAAACAAAGCATTCTCCATTCCTCAATACTATTCTGACAGGTGTACACTGCACCTAAATAATTGAAGGTAAAAGAGTTCCGAATTGAATGAGTGACTTCACTATTTCTTTGCCTTTTACCATCCATGAATGCAGACGAGATTTACTTTCTTCAATAAAGGATCCAATTCCTTGTAGAATATCCAAGTAGTGAAAGGCTATGGATGAGAAAAAACAGGAAAAGGATAAGTAAAGAGGATGAAAGCAAAATAAGTAAGGAATGACATGAATTAGGTCGGTATGATCCCATTCTACTGAGTGTTAATGGAATCTGAAAGCGTTTTCTATTTCATTAAAGAAATGAGTGCTTTCTCTCCTCCCGTCGGCATTTGGTTGACGATGCTTGACAATGAGGTGACACTGGGATTGACATTATATTTCCGACTTACACATATACGGCTTAATACCTTGCCTTGGAGTGAGTGATGTGTATGAGAAAAACGGAAAGACATCCCATCGGGTGAAAGTTAGTCATTCTTTCACACATGTGACAGAGACATGAAAAACCCTTTACGGGATTGTGATGGAGTCATTGGGATTCCTGCTAGTAAAATAGACGGAAGCTGTATAAAGATAGTAATGGATGAGAAAGCTTGTGTGGGATAATGCTGATAAAATTTATTTTTTGGGAAATACAAAATGTGTTCATTCTTGAGGTAATGGTTGTTCAGAACTTTGGCCGATTACCTCATTACAAATATTATCAGAGTAAATTGGTATAAAGTAAGAATCCAAGTAAGTCATGCACAATAATAAGGCTGAGGATAATTAACTTTGAATTACCAATGCATTGTTGCATTAAGCGTGAAACACTTATGAACGTACCACCTAACTTCATACAAAATAGCAATTAATAAAATTTTACATTTCGGCGTTCGGATTTAAATATTTTTTTCTTTCTTTCATTTTTTATTCCGGATCTTTGAAATGTCCCATTTTCATTCATTTTAGAAAGTCAAATTTTTTGGTAGTCTTCTATTGCAATACATGCTATTGTTCTGACTTGTAACCCGATCCCAAAACTGAATTCCTTCATTTTACTGTTTTATTCATAAACATATTTTCATCCAATAATTTCTTATCAAATAACAAGATCCCTTATGTCTTTCCTATTTCCAAAACTATCCTCATTCCTATCTAAATGAAGAAAACGAATGCGTATTTTTTGCCGTCTTATAAAAATCAATACTCAATTTTATTTGAAATTCTGAGCGATGAAAGATTCTGAAGTTGACAGAGGAAGATTGATGATTGACTGACTTGTGTTATGGAATCACATCTTTATTACAAGTCAAGGAATGTAATCCCCAACCAGTGGGTTAAAGGTTGGGACCAGGTTAAATACGCCTCACTTATTTAGTAGATATTGAAACACTGATATAAAGTAGTGCAGTTGGACTTTTGAAGAAAGTTATGAAATGGGATCAACTTTGCTCATATCTTTTTATACCTAAGGACAATTTCTTGCTCTGTTTCACTTACCTTGAATAAGATTTGAGTTATATGAATGCACTTGTTTTCCGTCTTTTTGCTCCATTGCATCCCAAAGAAAATCTAAATCCAATAAAATTTCCGAATTGCAAAATGGCAGTCACGCCACGCCTCAGTTACAGAAAATACCAGATGACACATGTTCTTGACGTGACTGTGTTTACCAGGTTTTTGCCAATTTTTCGCGAATACAAATTTTGAAAGGATATATCATATGTCAGAATCCTGTAAACATTCATCTATCCACGGGATGTTTAGTTTACTAAAACGTAGGATTAGAGGCCAAGATATCTGGGATCAACGGAATCACTGACTAGTCAGTGACTGTGACTGACGGATATTATACAAGAAAATCGGTACTAGTGTAGGATTATCTATAGCAAATTATTTTCAGACTGATTCATTTCGGGCTGACTACGCTTTCTCCACGTCTTGATTCTTCCTCGTCGGGTTCCCGATAAGGGAACTGATACCCTGAAGAAAAGGCAAAGAAACCACATAACTATTCAGAACTATTCAGAAGTTATCGACTGCGGAATAGGATTATTAGTGGAATAAGTAGCAGTCAGTCATAACATAGAACTAGATACGTATTGGGTGAAAGCCTTTTCATTTCATGCCATGATCTTCATCTCTACAACATTAATCATTCACCTCATAAAAGTCATGGCTAGGATGTAGAGGTTTTGGCAGTAGCTCTAGTAGAAGTCTAGACAATAATTTTCCATCTTAAACATTTTTCCTACGGATATACATGAAACCATTATGAATCGTCTTGGCTTGGCTTGGTTTTTCCAACTAATAATGATTCATGATTTCTAATGCCAAGACTAATACTAGGAGAAAGTCTAACATAATCTGACACTGCAAAGTTAAGGAAATTGAGCGTGGTGAAAGCAAGACAAGGCAGATGTCTAAGACATCATGTCTTACGTTAGCATAAATGTTGGTACTTATCATGTTTTCATTCCCGACTTAATTTGGCTATTGAGCAAATTGTTTTATCTTGATTTGATAATGAAAACTAAAGCATTTTACTGAGTATCAATTTTTTTAATTTGCAGTATTTGGAACGGATTTCTGCTCCGGATTCGTTGACAAAGATGGGAATTGGAACAATGGCTTCTATTGTCCTCAGATATCACCGGAAAGCTCGACAACGCCAATTTTTTGTTGTGGGGATTCCGTCCTTAAATACTGTTGTACTGGAGTACTTGGCAATGGCAGTTATCCCAGTACAAATTTGCAGAATCCAATATTTGTAACGGAGACGGACCTGGATTTAGCCAATAAGGACTACGACATTTCCACTCCGACGCCACAATCGCCCCCAATCAGTGGAGGCGAAAAGGATGAACCCCAAACGGTGGATATCGCCAGGTAGGAAACTTTGGGTAGCGGTTCCATCCATATGTGGAGAATTGAATTATTATTTTATTAAAAAGTAAAACGGGTGAAAGTTAAGGTTTATGATGGATTTTTATAGGAACTCCACCATAGCCGCGGTGATTTGTGGATTGGTTGCCGTAACCGTTTTGAATGACCCTGGTGGCCTGTTTTTACTGCAAATGTTGCCTTCTCTACAAAAAACGGCGGAGTCAGCTACCCGGAGGTAATAAATGAGAATAAAATGAGAGAAATCGAGAAATAAAGGTCATAAAGTTGTCAATAAAATAAACTTGGGCAAAATGTGGGCTTTTGGAGAAAGCCAAAGTTTGGTATGAAGGAATGATTCAAGAATATGAGTGATTTATACATTTTTTTGTTTCTTATACGCTTACAAGCAACTTGCTTAAAGCAAGATTGCCCAAGTTTAGCTTATTGTTACTCGAAATCTTTTTTAAACACATTAAATGTTCTCGATCTCTCCCAAAATACTTAAAATTTTAAAAATATGTTACTCATTCTTTCTTTAATATCTCAATTTCTCCCAATTCCAGGACTCTACCGTCTCCCAGCATCTTCTACAACGTGTCGAATAAATCTTTTAAATTCCACCATCCCCAATTTGAGCACTCCGTCAAATTCAAACTCTGCAAGTTTTAACCACAGCCATCATTCCGCCTTTGTAGCGACCGCAGTGCACCCAATTCCTCTATCAATCCCAGCCTTGGATCCTTGGGGTGGCGCTATTTCCTCCCCAGTCAGCACGCCAACGTCCCAACCTTTGGCCCAATATTCAACGCCACCGTCTCAAGGCCAGGTCGGTCCGAACCTCAACTATTTCTCGGGACCACAACTTCGGAGCAATGTTACAAACCACAATCAAAACCAGACACAGCTTTTAAACGAAGTTTTACGTCCAAGAACTCGAACGCCACCAGGAAACTTGGCCTTCGCACCGCAAAGTCGAACTCCAACCTCACCCGAGAATTCTTCATCTATTTCAATTTCCTCGGTTTCAACTATTTCCAGTAATCCGGGTCCTGGAACCGTCAGAAGCGGACCACATCAGACAGGGGGTTGTGGTGGGGTCGCAATTTCCAGAACAAATTCCAACCCACCAACCACCAACGCGGCGGCGGCGATAGCTCTCCGACTTCAGAGACAATTATTACAGTCTCATTATCGGAATCCGGTACAACAAGCCCAGCCTCAAAATCACGGGTCAAATACTAATATATTGCGGAGTCATAGTCAAGGTGGGGGCATGGGACGGAGTCAAATTCCATCGCAGGAACTTAACAGCTATCCCCGAATTCGGGAGACACAGCCACACCCACAAAATCCGAATCCATCCAGAATCTACACGGTCGGATCCAGATCATTTTATCATCCCACGACCCTCTCCTCTTTTCTGAGCTCGGTCAATTTTAGTCCTGGATTACATCGCTCGTCTTCCGGAGGTGGTGGGAATTTACCACCACCATATTTTGTAGAACAGTACAGAATCCGGAATAGGGTCCGGGTACCAAGAAATTTACCGGGAGATCCGTGATTTTGAAGCTCGGTCAATTTTAGTCCTGGATTACATCGCTCGTCTTCCGGAGGTGGTGGGAATTTACCACCACCATATTTTGTAGAACAGTACAGAATCCGGAATAGGGTCCGGGTACCGAGAAATTTACCGGGAGAAGGACCTCAACCACCCCAACAACTCCCAAACTTATCCGGGTACAATCTTCCATCTTATGATGATCTCGAACAGGAAGGAGTAGTATCACACCCACAACATGCACCAGTAAGGGAGTCCCATTCTAATGGACGAAGTCAGCGACACAGGAATTTCCAGAATTCGCAACAATCCCGAAATCAGCAACATCCTCCAGTCAATTCGTTACGAAGACCAAACCATCTCGTTCCAAAACGCCAAGAAAATGGTGGTCAGTCCCCATGCAGTACTCCAACCTCACCAATAAATCCTTCCTCACCTCTGAACGACTTGTCTGCTCCAGGAAGATGTGCAAGAAATAAAAATACGGGTAGTAGCACAACTACGGGTGATATTTTTTTAAGCGACAGTGCTCAGCCTGGACCAAGTCCTTCCCGAGGAATTAGTAGGCAGATCACGCCACTGGAGTCGAGTAATGTTCGGGAGGATGAATACGACCCAAGTGACAAGATTTTAAATACGACTCCACTTTCTCCGTCGACGAGTTAGTTTTTTTAGGATTTTTTACAACTTCAAATAAATGTAGGCTTGTTCTTGTGCAAACTTTTATGTTTTTTTTCTTGTTACAGGATCCGATATTAAAAATAATTCGGAGAGAGTGTACAAAACTCAAGAACAAGAAGATGTCACGGCGTCAGAGGATTTGGATGGGGATGAAAATGCAGATATAGCTATCCAGAAAACGGAGGGTGTTACAAGGAGTGATAGTAGAAATAATGGTGCTGAAAATTTAACTGTATGAATTGTGTTGCAAATTCATAAAAAAAAACGAATTAATCATTTCATGTGATGAAATACGGATACAAGGAAGGAAACAGATATTTATGTAATGTAAAGGATGTAATGTATTGTCTAAGATCCTGTCAAATTGTTGTATTCAAATGTTAAAATGAAAAGAATACATTTTATTTACTGACTTTTTATGTATATTCTATATTCTCTTGTTATTTGTATATTAAAGTACAATATTCAATCAATTTTAAATCTATTATTCTCTTGACCTTATAATATTGTCAAATCAAAACCTAAGGTTTGAAAAGTGGACAAGTTTACTTAGAAAATAAATAAGAACTTCATATAAAACTTGAGTAATGATCGATTTAAAAATCCCATAACATAATTTGTCACTCTTACCAACAAGTAAATCCTGTAATTTATATGGACATCTTCCACCAGCGATAAGTTCCCGATAAGACATTGAAAAGGATGGACTCTGCTAAAAGTGACAAATCAAGCACATCCATTTAATGATAGCGTGAATTTCCTTGTTACAACCTATTGCAACTTATGTGAATCAAAAAGTTTATTATTGTGAAAAATCCTTTTAAAATGATTTATGCAACATATTGCAAGTTCTACAAGTCTTCCGCTATACCTACATATCATTCCTTTAGTTATAATTCCCAAACCCACAGAATTTTGACGACGCCATGGTCATACTTCCAAGGAATAAGTATCCATTTAAAAATCTTTTCATGAAACAGCTGAGCTAATGACATTTCCTTGTAATGGATCATTTTTCAAAATGTGTCAGACACAGTCCACTCATTAATTCCGTCCGTGGCCGGAACCATTAGGAACTTCTTTTGAGATAAAGAGGGTAAAAGCCATTACGAGTACTTAGCAATTTTATCAATGTGCCTGCAATGGTACGCATTTTTTCACTTTGCACTCCACAATATAAAATTAGACACGCTTTTTTGTAAAAACCCATTAAAAATCAGTGGTCCGCGTAATATGTTCTTGGGTTTCCTACTAAATTTCAAAGTCTGACATGATGCAAATCCGGAAAATGTTTTGGACATGCAACCAACTCCATTATTTAACAGTATGAGCTTAGTTGGCTTGCCAAGAAAGTATTCGACTTGGTTTCAAGATTCGGAACAGTTGTTACAAAGTGTCAAAAATGGAAATCAAATGCAAGAAATGATCTTTATGACGCTTCAAAATCTACTTAGAGCTCCACAACCAATGTTTATAAAATTTGACTTGTTCAGAGCTTAGAATTTAGTGAAAAACGCTTTTATATAAAAACCCATTAAAAATCAGTGGTCCGCGTAATATGTTCTTGGGTTTCCTACTAAATTTCAAAGTCTGACATGATGCAAATCCGGAAAATGTTTTGGACATGTAACCAACTCCATTATTTAACAGTATGAGTTTAGTTGGCTTGCCAAGAAAGTATTCGACTTGGTTTCAAGATTCGGAACAGTTGTTACAAAGTGTCAAAAATGGATAGCAAATACAAGAAATGATCTTTATGACGCTTCAAGATCTACTTAGAGCTCCGAAGCCAATGTTTATAAAATTTGACTTGTTCAGAGCTTAGAATTTAGTGAAAAACGCTTTTATTATGTCGCATCCAAGTTTATGATACGACTTTAATGGGTGACAAACAACATAGAAATTAGTTATTGTTGTATTGTAAATGGTTTCATTTTTTAGAAATAATTTATTGCGAGACGCCCTTAATTTTTATTTCCACGTTTTTAACTAATTGATAGTAAGCACAGATACTTTGATTATTTCTTTTTAGAATATGTCATTGAAGATGTTCATAAAATAAACGGATAGTTTTAGTTTAATTAATTAATTAATGCCGATTTTTAATTCATACAGTCTTTGGAGAAGAATAACCAGGAACGAATTAGATCTCTCATAAGACGGACAAATTTTATAAAATTAAGATAACTTAAACAAATGATAGTTGAGATTCCTAAACTGTTTGAGCATATAACCAAATAATGTTGGAAAATATAATTAAAACAAAACTTTGGTATACGGAAATAACCAATTACATACTCAGTCAGGAGACCAGTGTCCCATCTTGAGTTATTTCATAATGATATCATCATTATGTATTAATTAATTTAAATGCGTCAAATTATTCCAGTATCTAGTGCCAAATTGCTTAAACTTGTTTCACTTCACACTTTCGCTTGAAGCTTAAACAAATACTAAGCAGTCAGG
This sequence comes from Folsomia manolachei, assembly GCA_036491905.1. Taxonomy (NCBI): domain Eukaryota; kingdom Metazoa; phylum Arthropoda; class Collembola; order Entomobryomorpha; family Isotomidae; genus Folsomia; species Folsomia manolachei. Next base: position 18,447 of record JAAXNX010000904.1, read on the forward strand.
ATTGCTAAATAAATGTTTTCTTTCTCCTTTGTAAACTATCTCGAGATAGAAAGATTTAAATATCAACAGACTCCTGAAAAATTAAGGGAGCTAATCCAAGGTGCACATGAATAGAAAATTGGTTACAAATATTGTAGTGTACGCACCACCACTAATTCTGGAAACATGCCGGTTTTTTAGCAAACGCTTCAAAGTTAATGAAGAAATACACATTTTTACAAAGACTATCAAGGCTGGGTTATTGGGATTCTGAGATTGGTGTGTTGCTAAAATTGATAATTAGTCCACTTAAGTTTCAATTCCGATTTTGGCCAGAACCATTATTCCAGTGACATAAACATTTTATCGTGTTCTAAGGCATACAGACTCTTCTGTAATAGTTGGTACTTGGCGATTCACCATAAAACTATGTTTAGTGTCACCCTCTTTGAAATTTTCGGATTAATCGGTTCACATTCCAGTTCAGTTCAAAATTTGATGAAGGTATATGCCATGTATTAAAATATTTTGTTAATGGACTAACTATATGCTTTAGATTGTAAGGTTATGTCTGACTAGAAATGTGTACCTAAATATGGATTGTTTTAATTTTGATTTGCTCCACCTGAACAGTAAATTTCCCTTGTTGAGACCTTTAACAATTTGTCCTTTGTCCAAACAAACCCAAGTCAACTACAACAATGGTGCTTGAGCACCAGCCTAATAGTGGACATTAGACTTCCTGTTCAAGCTGAATCTTCGCCAGTCCTGGTCCGGAACGGTTATTGGTATTACTGCAAGCAGAAGGCGGACTAAACACATCTGAAATCAACAAAAAACTTTCTTTTATTCACCTCACCCAACCAATGGAGTAAGTAAAGTATCAGCCTTTATTGCATTTGTCCTCGCTACCCGATAGTTTTTGGCAGTTTATTTGATGCGTTCCGTCCAAATCGTAGGGAAAGGTGACGGACAAGGGAGTTTTGCCATAAACTGGAAAACCCTATAAAAGCAATTGGCTGGCTATTGAATGTCAATCTAAAATTTTATAAAGTTCTTCGAGAACGGCTAAAACTGTCAAAAGCTCTATTTTTCGGTGAAGCTTCCAAAAATTAAGTTATTATTGTACTCCAACTTTCTAAAATGATGACAAAGGCAGTAGAAAGACATCGACAAGGTCAGAAGCCTTGATCCCAATTTCATTTATATTTATTTCGGCTGCTTCACAGTTCATACTAGTTAACTTTGGATTGAAACTTTATTACGAGAAACTTTGTTACCAATTTTCTTCCTCATTTCCAGTTTTGCTTAACTAACGGGTATTGAAGGGCAGAGTTTTGGGAAACACAAAAAAACAAAATTGATACCAGAAACAAAAAGACAAAAAATAAAATACATTACTCGAGGTGCAAACATGAAAACAAAACTGACCAGATTCAAATCAGACTTAGAAGAGAATAGAGAAGTCAAATCTGTGAAGTATTCAATAATATGGTTTTTTGTATATGATAATGTGTCGTCCAAATTTCGCAACTTGAAATTAATTAACTTGTAAATTGTAGAGTGAAAAATATTATCAATTTTTATTCACATGCCTTCCAATCTGGGTTATAATATCGCAACAATTACAAAACAAGTACAGTCCATTCTAAGGAACTAGCTACTTTATAGAAATATTTTTATCATCACCTTATTTACTTCATCAAACCACTCCCGACAACTACCTGTCTCTCTTGTCCATTTGGTTGGTTGAAGAACATTACTTTCTCCCACCAACACGACAACTCAACCCATTACTTTTCTTTTCATTGTCACTTCCCACAGATTTTGGCAACTAGAGTGAAAGTTGTTGTCGGGCCAGGAGTGGGTGAAAGGTAGGAAAATGCATTTCTGACCCAAGACAAGTCAAGTCAAGGAATGAAAAGATAGTCGTTTCCAACACAAAGTAGAATTAGAAAGGTAGAGCAAAACCAAAGCCAGGAGAAAGTTGGCTCGTGTCCGTCTCAAGTGGGAAATAAGTGAAGTCAAGAAGCTTAACTAAATAAAACGGAAATGCAGTCAAAGTCCGGAGCAGAGATGGAGTCAAAGAGAACAAGAAGGCACTCAAGGAAATGTCCGTTTTGTTCCTGTATTGTCGGCAACCTCTTTGAGAGAGGGATTCACAAAATGGTTGACACTTTTTCAAAACCAAAATCCAAGTTATTTCCCAAAATTAGGGAGTGTATTGAAAGCAGAATATTTTACACTGATTTTTTTCTGCGACACGTGGTGGATGCTAAATACAAAACAGTTTTGATACAAGAAACTCAATTCCTTCCGTTGCTCATTATGATTTCCGGGTAAGCAACACCAGCACCCGGGAAAGAAGTCGAAACACTGTAATGCCCACCCTTCTGAATACATATGTGCTTCCCGTCCAGCCTGGAAATGTTTCTAGGATGTGAAACATACCCGAATTTAACTGGACGGCATGAAAGGGAAATAGCCAAAGCCACATTTCTCTCTCCAATAAAACATCAAGAGAAATGCACTCAACTCCATTAAACTCAATTCCTATTTTAGGCGTTCAACATCAATTTCACTTTCTTGGAAGTTTAGTTGAAGCTAGGAATCAAATTCTAATCCCGTATTTTCTTTGGAAGAAAGCGGTGCCAGAATATTTTTACATGGAATTCAGAACCAAGTAACGTAATTCTGATGGACTTCATTTCATGTGAGTACAAAAGAAATCAACATCAAGAATTGATTCTGGAGAGGAGTTTGATTCTAGTTGGGTTTGATAGCAAAGTACTTCCTTGTCATAATTGACAGATGCAGGGGATCCTTACACTTCGAATGTAGTTTCATTGTCTTCCCGTGTGTGAACCAAAATGTGTTTCTAAGATCGAGAGAAAAAATTGGAATTGTGCAGCTGACTTTCTTCCATAATGTATGAAGTGTGGTAAATGAGGCAGGCATTCAGAAATAATCATAAGACTTTCTATAAGACGCCAGGTTATTAATGAACTTTAGCCTTCATTTACTAAACTAGAGCTGTAATTAAATGTTAAGATTCAATCGAAAATGTCACAGTAAGATGGACAGAAACATTGCCGATTCAAATAAAGCGATTACCTTATCCACCTTGGTTTAATATTTTAATATTTGAACTGTTTCTTAAAATCATATTTTGTCGTTTTATTCTACCACTGACAAAAGATCTGGTCCAGTTCCCCAAGAAATATTTTTCAACAAAATCAACAATTCTTTCCCAAACTCTTATTCAATCCAACCCTTCCTCCCTACCGACCATTGTACATTCCTTTGTTCAAGTTCAACCTTTCCCGAATTTTGTGAGATATTCTCCCAACTACGACTCTCCAGAGTTTGCTTGCTCCGATAATTGAAAATTGAGACAGAATCCCAAGTTGACATCACCTCCGGCCAAAGGACTGAGTGACATCCGGTCAATCTTCTGCCAGTCCGTGACAGC
>JAAXNX010000905.1:0-21882 GCA_036491905.1 Folsomia manolachei
GTAGATAACCGTAATTGATTTCTGGCTCTGCGAATTCCTGGCTCACGTCACAGCCTATGACGCCTCAATTATGAAGAGATTTCCGTCCCTGGAGAAGTTGAGGGACAATTTTTTCGCCCTTCCAGCCATCGCCAAGTACACCACCCAGCCGGACTTTATCCAGAAGCAGTACTACTCTCCAAGGGCTAATTTACAGATTTGAGTGCAAAAATGGAATAAAATTGCAAAATAAAGAAGACTTATTTTTGCAACAATTTGCCTTTATTTACTTGATACATATAAATTGCAAAATTCGACCAAATTCATGCCCTAAATTGCGGCTGGTCGTGGTTTTCTATAACCAAAGACTGCGTTCCTTTCCTCCATTTCCGCCTGGATTTTGAGTCTTCTCACATAAAGTAAGATAACCGTCATGTAGCCCAGAGTGGCGAATGTTCGGACGACAAATCGACCCACTCTCGCAGATTCCAGGAGTCCGAAGGGATCTTCATGCAAAGGGATGGGATACCACCAACACAGCGTCGTGATAAAGGCGACAATTTGTAGGATTAGGAAGCTCCCGGCGCCGCCAATCATTATTCGGGGTTCTTCCTGAATACAATGGTCCGAGATTTGATTAATTTATCTTGCAAAAATTTTATTTGCAATTTTATTACCACTTCAATCCCACGGAAAACGACGAATCCCAGGAGGATTGAGAGCACAATGTAAAACCCGATCATGACAAAATACCAAGTCAAATTGGGCTGAAAGAAAGATTGCAAAAAATTGATGCATTTATTTTTCGCGACTTTTTCCAAAAAAAATAGGTCAGAACTAGGTCACTCTTACATCATCATCCGTTGGAACGTACCACCACAACTTGTTGACGTGAATTATGTCGAAAACAAAGGTCCATATCAGAAATAGGGCGTCGGCCTAAAAAATCGGAGCCTGTCTTAATCAAACCTTTTTTAAAGGCAATTCCGGAATCTTACAATGTGAACGGTACAGGCAAAGTAGGCAGCTCCCTTTAGCGTTGTGATGCACATTTTGAAAGATTTTCCTAACAAAAAATTAGAAAAAATATTTTTTTCGTAAAAATTGTATTCTGTTCCAGAATTATTGACAATATTTTATTTGACAATGTCGTTCAGATCCCTGTAAAATATTGAATGATTGGATATTGATGAGATCATTAATATTTGAAAAACGATCCACACCAACAAAGCAAGTTAATTAGCATTTTGCTGGCATCTCATTTCCGGTACTTTAAGCATCATTAAGTCAAATATTTTAATACTTTCCTATAATGACAACTAATTGCATTGGAGTCAAAAGCTAGTGTGTGACAATATGAGCTAGAAGCACAATAAAGTTATTTGACCTAAATTTTACGCTTTGATTAATCCACCTGGAGTTTGGCACGTTCCAACTTCCGGTACGAATATCTCAACATTTTGCCAAACTAACAAATTATGATGCGTATAAAAAATGAAGTCTCAAATTCTCGTATAACTTGCAAAAATCTCCAGTTCGTCTTTATTGTAGGCAGTTGTGACACAATAAGTTACAAATACAAAATGACTAGATATATCTGTAAATGATTAGATAAATTCTAAATGTAAAAATGTAAATGTAAAAAGTCTTTTAGAGTATGTGTCAACTATAATCTGACTCTTTTATAAAACACACTTTGCGCCGGACCTAGCGATCTGTGACTAATTTCCGAGTTTTGCTCTGATTCCTTCCTCAACTCCCAGATGAACTTTTTTGTCGCAGGCCAATTCCTTTCGGTGGGATCCACATTGAGCCGATCTAAACATCAAATGAATCAAATTAGACTTCAGAATAATTAAAATTCTGGACACGCGTCTAATACCCACCTAACATAGTCTCCGATAAATTAGGAATTATCGGCCACGTCAGTATAGAAGTAACCCGAAGCGTTTCAAACACTAAACTTAACATCGATAAGAACACTGGATCTTCCGGAGCTTTCTTCGCCCATTCCCACGGCTTTGTTTCGGCCACGTAGAGATTCGCCAGGCGAATTGTTGTCATTACTTGTTCCAGTCCGCGATAAAACATAAATTCGTTGAAACTTGATTCTACCTTGTCTAAAAGCAAAATCCGAGTAATTTTACTAAATTAATGACCTAAGCGTTACTTATTTAAGAAAATGTCAACCGTACCAGGCAAGGATTCCACAGACTCCCTCAAAGCCGTCCCATACTCTCCTAGCGCACCTGGAAAAGTTGTCTGATCCCAATCTGGCCACCTTTGCAAAGGATTCACAGCCTTTCCACTACATCGACTTAACAAATTTCCAAATGTATCGGCCAACTCGGCATTTAGTACTCTTCGCATTTTTTCTTCCGTAAAATCTAAAATTCAAAATCGTTATAAATTCCATTTTTATCAATCCTCAAATTTTATCTTACTCGCATCTGACTGCGGCGTCCCTTCCCTGAGCAGAAAATACCTCAGCCCATCCCTCCCATAGATCTCTCCCAGTGGAAACGGATCCACCACATTTCCCACCGATTTCGACATCTTCCTCCCATCCACAGTCCAGTGACCATGGACCAGAAGACATTTTGAGAGGCTCTAGTCCCGCCGCGATTAAGAATGCCGGCCAGAAGATGCCATGAAACCTGGAAACACACCAATAAATGAATATCCTTGCAGCTTATCTTCAAGATAACCTTTCCATACTTGAGAATATCCTTCCCCACAACTTGTAAACTCGGTGGCCAAGCCCTACACTGGTCTGGATACCCGACAACCGTGAGATAATTAACCAGCGCATCCAACCAGACATAGATAACCTGCGACTCATCCCCCGGCACCGGAATTCCCCAGGATAATCTCGATTTCGGCCTTGAAACCGACAATTCTTGAAGTCCCTCCTCCGCGTCGATCCAATGAAGAAGAATATCACTAAATTTTGATGGCCTCACCGCCCCGGAGGATACCACCCAGTGTCTCACTTCCGGGAGGAGGTTACCCAGTTTAAAGATGTAATTCTCCTCCACTGTCCACTCCACTGGATGCCCGTCCCCAGAAACTTTCCCGGATGGCGTCTCCACCAAGTTACCCTCGGGAATGAAGGCCTCATCCGGAACAGAGTACCAGCCTTGATACTGACTCTTGTAGATGTGACCCTTCTTTTGCAGCGCCTCCTAAAAATACGGTAATTTTAAATACCCGGGTATCAGAAGCTTATCAAGCTGTAACTACCTTATCATTTGCTTACCCAAAAGTGTCCCACAGCTCTAACATGTCTTCCTTCCGTCGTCCTTACAAAGTCCGTAACATCGACACTGAAGTCTGTCGTCATTTTTTGAAAAGCTGCCGAAACCTCGTCGCAATGTCGAATGGGCGTCAGACCTCCAGCTTTGGCTGCCTTATCAATCTTCATCCCATGCTCGTCTGTGCCAGAGGAGAAGATAAGTCCAGGATGGGCACACTTAAGGGTGAGATAGCGTCGATAAGCATCCGCTATTAGGGACGTGTACAAATGCCCGATATGTGGAGGACCGTTAACGTAGTAGATAGGCGTTGTGATAAATGGTGGAGGAGGCGACGACAAGTGACGACGACAAGTTTGGCGTTGATAACCATTTTGAAGATAAGATTGCAAACACTTTATTCTTCCAGGGATTACCTCGGAGGATGGAAGGTAATTAAATGTTTTTAAGGTTTGGGTAACAAACATTATTTCTTAATCTTAATCAGTTAATTAAAAATTATTTTGCCAAAATTTGCGAATTGCAGCATCTGCAATTTAATCTTGTATTGACAAAATAAACTCTGCACCAATTCCGGTACTTACTGGCGCTCAGGCTGTGCAAAAACTGAGAAATCTCAACTTGATGGAAATGAAGTGCTACAAAATCAAATTTTACATGATTTGCCAAATTAATTTCCAAATTGTTTTGCACATACTCCCCACAATTAGGTGACGTTAAAAATTTCATGACTCATTTCAGTGGGAGTGGTCTCCATATTCTTCATGTAGACATTTTTTACATTTAAATGTAATTGTGACCTGATAACCAATTCCATTAATTTTTTTAAAATCCGCAAATTACCTGATGAACTCGGAAACCGACATTTGGTCCAAAATAGCATAACGTCCTCCTAAAACGTATGCATTCATGAATCCAACAAAATAGGAATGCTTTTGTCAAATCCATGTCATTCTGACTCACTCTTCATTTCATTACACTCATGAAGAAGTTCATGATGTTGGGTTAGTGTGCGAAAATTAAGCAATGACGCAATGGGAGCAATATGGCCTGGTTTTTGGAGTAGGTAACAGTTTTAAGAATAAATGCTCATGAAATTGGAATCATGAATGAATTCCGTATAAAAGCTCCATTCTCGGGTGGAAGGTTCATTATTAAAGTTTTCAAACAAGAGTTGACAATCTCAAGCAAACGCTGGAATCCTTACTTATCTGAATTGTTCAGGATATCTTGTAAGTCGAAATTTTTCTACATTTTCATAAAAGAATCTTTTGAAAATTATCCAACAAAATCTTGACTTCAATTTTTGTACAATTTCCAGGTTTGCCCATCAATCTTCCTAGAAATGCCTACCCACACAGACACATCCACCACCACTCCCACCACCAACGCCACAGAAGACTGTGGTCCAGCCAAAATGGACCCCATCCAGAAAACTACGTCAGCCTCCTCCTCTCCAGGGGTGTGCCACTCCAGCAGTCTCCCATTTTGCTGGAAATGTGGACGAAATCACTACTCCTGCCCCTGAACCTTCAGCCTTCAAAACTACCTTAAAATCAGTATCTTCTTTTTTTGCAACTATTATTTTTGCAATAATTTATTCTTCATTTCTCTAACGGTTAGAGTCTAACCTACTTCCTAAAGTTACATATAAACGTTCCGTTAAAAAGTTAAAATACATAAATCCCTAAAAATGAGTATCAATTAAATCGGTATCCTATGAGAAATACTTGCTCTCTCATTTCTTCTGCCTCCAACATTCCCACCGGATATCGACACACTTTGACTCGTCGATGTCGATGTCGACATACTCGTCGTCCTCCAGCTACCCCCAATCACACTCACATTACCCGAAGTCCCCGTGGAAGTCGTGCCATCAAAGGTTGACCTCCGATTTCGGTTCTTGTCATCCCCACTATTTCCCCGGCTCCCGGTACCCTCACCCCTTCCAAATCTTTCCTTCAGCATACTCCAAACCTTGGGTTTTGCTAGAAATCAAAAAATTTAAAAAAAATCAAACTTTTTTCAAAAATATTTCAAATTTTCAAAATTTTTGACTCTCTTTTGACCTTACCATCAAACCCAAAAAAGATAAAAGTCCCCTGCAACCCATTCACCAATACGAACGGATACCACAACCACTCCCACTCCGAAATACCCGAAAGAAACCCCAGAATCCAGGTTACACCCATTATGACACCCAACTTCACATAAAGCTTCATCCTCTGAACCTCCGCTTCTGCGGAAGAGCTACTTTTTCTGGAGCAAGCCTCCCTCGTTCTGACCCCACCTGTGACCTTTTCCTTACTAAAAACCTTCTCAGCATCCCGGCTCTGTTTCAGGATTGCTTTCGCCGTCCAGCCAAAAAGGAAGATATTTAGTGCAATCAGGATGAAGGCTGGTAGTGCGAAAAACAGGAATAACGCCAGTCCTTGCCCAATCCAACAAAGGTTATTGTGGCCATAAAGAGGTCTTATTGACCTCAGCGCCGTCTCGGAGGCGTCGTCTAGCTCTGCAAAGAAAAAGTCGATCGACACCGAAATGGCGAGGATTAGCAGAGGACTGCCCCAACCCCAGAGGGAGTATTTTAGGAAAAGTCCGCCAATTTCCTGGAAATTCGGGTAAAATTTTGCAAATAATCTTCATCATTCTTAAAGAATTTTTCTACCTGACGCCGAATGTCGCTGAAACTGCGCCGAAAATGTCCTCCAAATATCAAAGGACATCACATTCATCCAGAAGAAGGACGCTAGGAAAAAGTAATGCATAAAAATTGACGCCACTACACAAACCCCAGCCACCCGGGCGGTGATAAAGGATAAAAACAGGAACTGGGAGATAAGCAGGGATAACGTCAGGCAGAAAAGGTTCCTTCCTGGAAGATTCCTCATTTTCGGAAGAAGTCCAAATATCAGGATATGAAGCACCGAAAAAAATACCGACACTCCCAGCGCACTTAGGGAAAGATAATTTAGCAGAGGTGAGAAACGTTGGCGAAATGAGGAGCTAAGTTCCCGGGCGCAGATGGAGATTGACGACTCATTCCAGACTTGATACTCTTCCGGGCCAAAGATCACATTTTTTGCCGTTGATCCTGGTATTGTGACTAAAACCGAGTTGTTTGGAAGCCGGATATACTCGGAATCTGGAACAAAATGCCTTATCAACACCTTAACCTTATCAATGATAAGCTACCTTACCATGCACAATCAAAACATAACAGGAACTAGTTGCATTCTCCTCGGAGCTGCTGCTCTCCAGAGAAGAATTGCTTATCAGTGCATCATTCCCGGGATTCGGAGCGCTTATCGTTCCCGGAGAATCGGTTTCTTGTCCCTCCACCGATCCGGGTTCCAGTTCCTCATCCCCCTTCAATTTACACCGTCCATCTCCATGATCCAACTCGTAATCCTTGCCACACATCGTGGCCGTACACCTTTGTCGCAGGAAATCCCACATGGTGTCCCCCGGACAAGTATTTTCATACCCGACATAATTACCTCCGGAAGACAGGTCAAAATCGAAAAGAAGCGATAACCCGGTAGAATCTAAACTAGCTCCGGCCGCACCGGGCGTTATCTTCCCGTGAGGTTGGGTTGTCGATGTTTTTATCCCGGATCCTGGAGGACACAAATTTCTTTAGTAAATGACCTTATCTAGCTAGATAACCCTTAAAACTGGAGAATATCGGACCCACCTTCCTTCAAACACCTCAAATCCCACTTTGGATCCAACCCGTAGCACATGGCGCAATGCGGGTTTTTAAACAAGAATCCCGGACGACTCTCCACCAATTGCGTGTAACTATTGCAGAGTCCCGCGACTAGTGGGTGACTCCGAGCGTAGTCTTTGGGACACTTATCAATCACACCTTTTTTGCAGTAGCGTATTCCTGGCACTGTGCCAAAAAGAAGGCGAGGATCCAACTCGGGCGAAAATATTCCGCAAGCCACAACTTGGGAGGAATTGCTTGAAAACCCGATTCCAGCTTCTGGCTCCTGAACCCAGATCCGTTTCCCTCTCACGTATTTCGAACCTTGAACAAATTTCTGTCTGTCTGCCGTCGAATTAAAGGGTTTCGAGCATCTCAGGAAGTGTTGAAGCTTGACCAAGCCATCCGGCCGGATGAGATTGCACTGACTGCAAAAAATGTTGCGAAAAAGAAGCTCACTCGAATTTCCGGACGCCATCGACACCACAGGAATGTCGTTGAGGTGAGTGTAAGGTTCTGAGGGAGGAATAGTTAGCGGATTCTCACAGGACTTTATTACACCAAGATCTGCTCCTGACCAAGATTTATACTCTTCCGAACACTTGCTTATCATGAGAGCCCAAGAATTCTGAAAAAAAAAAAATCCTTTGATAACACCTCCACAAACTTATCTGTGCTTATCTAATCTCACCTCATGCTGAACTTGATGACATTTCCAGACATTCCTGTACAGCAGTGTGGCAGCAATTGTCCAACAACAATCCCCAAAACCGTCACAAACGCCCCTATCACAGCGACAGTAGTTTGGACTTCTCGCAAAATTAATATAATCCGGTCTCCCAGCCTCACAGCCTTCCATCACGTCGCCACAAGATCTCGAGAAATGTGCTGATGTCGAAATCCGTCCCTTGATCCGACCACTTCTCGACGAATTACCTTCGCCACTATCGAAGACACCTGTGGCGTCGATACCTTCATTTTCCTCTTCCGGAGAGAGTACGGAGTCTCCCAGCTCCGCGACGATATCCATCTCGGACGGGATAAGAATCGGGAACTTTGTCGTTTCACCAGTCTCTCCAGGATGCTTATCCGGATGCTTATCCTCGCCTGGAAGTCCGATTGTCGAAGTGCGCGTCGTTTTTTCCAGATATTCATCCTCCACTGTTTCAAATTCTTCCGGAGATGAGGAGATGGCGACATCGTCCGAGTTTTTATACCGTTTGAGAAAGTTTGCGCCAAACACTTGCTCCAGTTTTTGATGGAGTTGGGAAGTGGAGTTGGTAGCTGAGCTGAGGGAGGGGTGTGGGTGTGGCTCGCTCTGGGAGGTGATAAAAGGAAAAAAAATGGAGAGAATGGCGAGGAGGGAGAGTTTCTGGACAAGGCAGTTTTTGGGCATGTTAAGTGTCTTATCGGGATTTGGAGGACTTTGGTGTTTAGTTAGCATCAATAGGTTAGGTGTTTTCGTTTTTTTTTAAATGCTTATCGAATTCAAACTTTCAATCAAAACTTGATAATCTGTACACATACGTAGAACCCGTGTTTTCCTTACTTTTACCCGAGTAAAGTTTAATGCCATAAAATAATTGGCAAGATAAATTTTGTCCACTTAATGCTACACATTAAGTACGTGTAAACACTTTAAGAATTATTTTGCATACAGATATTGCACTACACTCTGTAAGAACAGACTCCAATATGAATTCTCCACCTCCGGGAATCCTATAAAAATAAACAAAATGTCACAAAACCATAATTTACTGAGAACAAGACGAGTTGAGGAAAGACATTTAACCCGGGTATTTAGTAAATTATTTCAATCAGCACGTATAAACGAGTTGGCAAATAAACCGATTTTTCTGCATGCCCTTAGTTTTGCATGCTCAAAGTTTGCAACATTGAAAGTTATTTGTTTACCAATTTTGCGGTGTGATTCTGAATTTTTTCTTGTATAACAACTTGGCATAAATAAGTATGAATCCTACAAAGATTCGGATTAAGATTGACATTGGCTCCAGACAAGTAACCACTCGAGGAATGTTACTGCTGAATCTGCAGATAAAAGAACTGATTGTTTCCAACTTTTTGCAAAAGTGCGATCTTATCTTAAATCGTTGACAATTGACAAAGTCCAAATGCTACAAGTGTTTGGTTGAACTCTCCAGATTAGAAAGTAAAATCCCTATTTTTAGTCTGGATGCCAGATCCGCAAGGTCAGAGAGACAAAGAGACAATCACAATTGGAGAAAGTCGTAAAAATGTCTCAATTTTCAACGGAATGAAGTTTGCGTACTTTTTATTTTTGTTGCAAATCATTCGCTTACCGAAAAAACTACCAAAAATTATAACTTGACTTAAAAATAGGCACCCAACCTTAACAATCTTAGCAAAACTTGGTCAAGAACTAAACAAAATTGCAACGCCTTAATGACGCATACTCTCGTTTCCAATTTTGCAACTGTACTCTCGCAGCTCGAGAGCAGAACTGGAACAAGATTTCAGACATCCGGGCATTTTTATAGGTTTCGACGCCTACCCGCAAAAAACCAGCCATTTCACACAAAGTTTTGCAGTAGGTTCTCCATCACCTTCCTTCAATTGTCTCCTATTCTTAATGACTTTTCCTACCAAATCCTTGAAAAACATGCTGGAATCCGATAACAAACAGGTGGTGTGGACATATTTTTCCGAACTCTGAATGTGACCACAGTAAATCAATTGTTATGTCGCAATCCAGTAAAATAAAAGATACCAATGTCACTGCTGTCATATGTTGATCAAGTCCTTTGTAAATGCATGAAACTAGCTTAATTGAAAAAATACCCTTGACCTCACCAGCATCATGCTGACAATGAGTGAAAGGCTATGAAACATTTACACCACTAAACACCAAGACTTTCTCCACATGAACAAAGTAGCTTAATTGAAAAAATACCCTTGACCTCACCAGCATCATGCTGACAATGAGTGAAAGGCTATGAAACATTTACACCACTAAACACCAAGACTTTCTCCACATGAGGGAACAATAGACGACAGGAAATTACTTTCACGGGGCGACACACAACTCTGAAAATAATTACGCCACAAACTACCACTTTCCCTAGAATGCTTCAAATTGAAAATCATGGGGTTTCCTGTAATTAACACATGGCAAAATTCTCACCGTTACGCTGATTCCTTGTCAAGTTGGCTCTTTTACGGGATTCCTTAGTCTCTACAATTTGCAATTTTTTTTTGCCAACTTTCACTTGCTTTTCCAGATCACAGTTTGACAAACTGAGTTTGCCAAATAATTTCGCGAATCACTTTAATTCCACTTACTCCGAATTCTGACATTTAGCTCAAATTTCTTTACTTTCTCTGAAACTAGTTTACATATTTTGTAACTCAAAGTAATTTGTTTTCACTCCCACACTGCAACTGACTGAGATGGATCTCGTTACATGTCACAAGTTGCTGTCAACTGAATGACAAATTCATAGCAGATACAAATTTGTATTCTGTTAAAGTGTCACACATCTTGTCCTTTTCTCAGAACTTTTTTGTCTCCTTCCATTTCCATCCATCCTACACGTTAGTAAAGTGTTGATTGATTAAATGGGATGAGAACTTAATACATGCACTTGTGCATGCAAGTTGTGTACCCATCTATGTAAATGTCAAGTCAAAAGTTAAGTATAAGCCAACTAACTAACTTATGGGAAAGATGAGAACTTTGACATTTGACAAGTGTCAATGTTTACCTTGCATCATGTTTGGTGTTAATGACGGTGATAACGAAAATGTTGACTTTGTCTCAAATTTTAGTTCTAGAAACACACAAACTCTTAAGTGGATGGAATTCTGGGGCTTGAAAAATGTGACAAAGTTCCAGAGATAACAATAATTGTTACATAATGGAATATTCGAGTTTTTGATCAGTTTAAAGTGCGTGTGTTTTAAAACAGCTACAAATTTAGCATTCTGATACTACTGCAATTAGCACGCTGGAATAAAGTTAAATGGGATAAACACCCATTAACATTTTGTATTAGCACATTTACTGCGTGAGGCTTATCGTCATTTTTAACGTAAAATTTACCACGAGTAAATAAAGGACACTTCAAAGAGCTCTAATTGAAACTAATTTTTAGGTCGGGATCCTGGTATTCCTGTTTGTAAATGGCTAGACAAATGAATTAACAATTTAAAGTTTTCTTTATGTTTTGAACGTCGTATAGGAAAACATGTTATTTTCCTTATCATTCATTTATATCCAGAATTTTTGACTGCAAAGAAAATGTCTTAAAATGACAAAATTCACACCTCTCACAATTGTTATGATTTGCCAACAAATGGTTTCAACGTCTAATTAGCAAAATGTTCTGTATTTAAGCCGTCATTTCGTCCCGATTAATTTTCTCGACATAAAAATCCTTACATGAGAAAACACTAAGCCTGATGGAAGAGTGACATAAAATGAATGATATTTTTACGAGGATGTGCTTGACATGAGTCTAATAATTCGAGGCTTAGATCCTTGTCTCTTGCAAGATGCCTGATCCCAGTTTAATTATGTGGGTAATAAAAAGCAACCCGTTAAATTGCATCATGNCTAATAATTCGAGGCTTAGATCCTTGTCTCTTGCAAGATGCCTGATCCCAGTTTAATTATGTGGGTAATAAAAAGCAACCCGTTAAATTGCATCATGTCACATTGCCTGGCTTAAACGGGTCATAATTGATGCTGGCATTGGAATACAATGCCTCCTTTCTCCCAAAGGACATAATTTATGTCACATAGCTTTACTCGCTAGTGCAGTATTTCATAATCATTTGTTTACTCATAGCGGATGACTGATTTGTTTGATGTGACAAACTGTGTCATGTCAAGCAAATAAGGTCGGCTTACAGTAAATGGAAAGATGACATTTTATTTGATTTCTTGCCCAAGGTCAGATAATTAGCGATTGAATGAAATGATTTTTGGCACTTGTGTAGAAATAACATTTTACGCTAAAGAATCCGTGATTGGAGGACAAACAAGTTTTCTTTATTGCTTTTTCTTTTTCAAAATTAAGACTTTGCTATCATTACAAAAATGTGTAAGTAAGGCTCCAACCAGATTTCAAAGCGTTCAAATACTTCAGGTCCCTTCAGTCCTCAGCCATGAATAAGTGTGCCAGTGTGGCAGTCGATCCAAGCGCAAATGCTCCAAGGACTCTGAAAAACAAAAATCAAAGTAAATCCCAAAAATTGAGATAACTTCTTATCTTTCAAGATCAAAGTCAAAGTTTACCCGGTATGAAATCCTCCTGGAATTGGGACACTTATCAATTTATGACCTTTATTAATGAGTCATTAAGTTAGCGACTTACCTCTCAATCCGAATGCAGCCCCGGTAAGAAATCCGGCAAATGTGGCATTGGCAAAATCATTTCTTCCTCGCTCCTGAAATCAATTGATTGATTATTGATTGAACTTGCTAGTTTTCAAAATTAAATCTCTCACCATTTCCAATGTCCTCTTCAACATGTCAAACACCACAGCACCGACCAGAGCTCGTTTGGCGATTCGCGAGGTGATAATTGTACCAAAAGCCGTTCTCCGAATCCCATTTGCAATTCCGGGGTCCAAACGCTGTAACCAAGTTGTCGACATGAGGGCAGCAAAACGGGCGTAGGTTTGGGTGTAATGTTGTGTTGCGAGACCCATCAAAAGGCCGCCTGAAAAAGGTTAGAGGTCAAAATTTTTTTTGCAAAATGGCGATATTGCTAATTTGCGCCTTACTTGTCGCCCCAAACGCCAAATTGTTCGTTTCAAAGTTGAGGTACACGCGTCGCGGAACGTTGATGTGGTCCTTTAAGTAAAATGAGGGCGTAAAATAGCTGCGTTTCCCGGAAATAGTGAATTCCCGATCCCGGGAGATGATGGGATGAAAAAAGAATGGGAGTCGTTTGGGATTGTCGACGATTTGATGGTATTCCGAGGTTAGGGCGGCGACCAAGTTGATCCGAGGGAGGCGGAGGGTGGTGGGCCCGGATTTTTCGACTTCATCCCCAGAGGAGTCCATGATGAGGGACAAAATAGAGGTACAGCCAAATAAATTGGACAATTTTACTGGATTATTGAAAAGAAGCAGGGTCGAAAGAAGACAGAAGTCGCGATTTTCGACAAATGGCGTCTCATGGCAAAGCAAGTTGTCAAGGAATATTGGCGACAAAAGACGCCTTATCAGGCTTATAAAGTCCTTTGGAGACTTATCGTTCGTTCTTCATGCCCTTCTATTGTTCTCCTCATAATTCTGCAGATACTTCAACAACCATGGCTAAAAACGGAACAAGAGGTCGTGGAGGGTCCACGCCACCACCACCCGTCGACATGGATTGTAAAGCTTATCTGATGATAACCACAATATGCAAATGTCTCAAAGTGTCACTTATTGCCCTTGCAGTGATTGAAGGTCTCCTCACCCGACTACTGAACGTGCGACAAAACGCGAGACGAAGATCGGTCCGGATATCGCTGCCCGAAGTTCGGGAACTTTGTCGTGGCGCAGAGATTGCTTTCTTGGCGGAACCATCCCTCCTCGAGATTCAGGCACCTATCAAAGTTTGTGGTAGGTCAAAGGTCAATCTTGAGGAACTAAATTACTAAATTATTTTGTTGCAGGTGACATTCACGGCCAGTATTTCGACCTCTTGCATCTATTTGATTTCGGTGGGGCTCCAAATAAGACGAGATACTTGTTCCTGGGCGATTATGTTGATCGAGGAAAAAACTCTCTTGAAGTAATTTGTCTAGTCTTCGCCCTAAAAATCCGATATCCCACATCATTCTATATGATTCGTGGAAATCATGAAATCTCGGCGATCAATCGGACCTACGGCTTTTACAAGGAGATTCATCGTCGCTTTAATGACCGGGATTTCTCAATTGTTTACGATCGTAAGTTGCCAATTTCTTGCCAATTTTTTGCAAAACTTGCTTCGCAAATTAAGTATGTGCCATTTTTACTCAGGAATTAACGACACCTTTGACCACGTCCCACTTGCGGCGGTGATTGAAGGAAAAATATTTTGCTGTCACGGTGGTCTGAGTCCGCATCTGACCAATTTGAACCAAATCCGAGCCTTGGTCAGACCAAGTCCCGTGAGAAGTGGGTGGATGACGGATGTCGTTTGGTCAGGTAGGTCAAGTGACCTTACTGAGGTCAATCTTGAGGTCAAAGGTTACTAATTGATAACCTGTCTCAGATCCGGATGAGGGTATTGACGGCTGGGAGAAGCAGGATGATCCCAGGACCAACCCGAGGCATCGCGGACTTGGTTATTTGTTTGGTCAAAATGTACTGGAAGACTTTTTGCACAACAATGACCTCAACATGATGGTCCGGGCGCATGAATGCGTGTCTGGAGGCTATCGGTGGCTGTTTGGACATCAACTGGTGACAGGTATAAGTTTCTTTGGAGTGAAATAATTTTAGCGTTTTAATGAATGTCAGTATTTGTCGTAATTTGCAGTCTTCTCGGCGCCCAACTACTCTAGAAATAATGTAAATTGATAACTAAACTAATTTACAAGGTCTTAACTAACAATTGCAAGCTTATCAGTTTGGAAATTATTCGCAGGCCGGGGCAATCATGAAAGTTTTTAAGGACAGAACCGTCGGATTCCAGGTGTTTCATCGAAAATAACGTAGAAAACCAGACTATAATATTAATCGACTTTCCGGAAGAATGTGATCTTAAGGAAATGAAAATAATAAAAATTACGATATCTCAGATAACCAATTGATTGATTGATGCTTAAAATTAATTGATTCATACATAAATTGTAAAAATGACACACTCAACATTCCTTCCTTTCTTATCGCAACTCTTTATTTGGCAAGATTATCAAAAATTACGACACGAATTAGAAATTTGAGATTAATTTAATTTACATTGTTACAAGTAATTGCTCAGTTATCCCAATCAAGTCCCGCCCCATGCAGTCCAATACATCCTGCACCCACTGCATAAATCACCACAAACCCAATCACCGACAAACTCAGCCCCACCCTTAAATAGTGTCCAATATGCCTATCCTCCGACCTCATATGAAGCAACGCAAGCGCCGGAGTGCCCGCCGGGGTCACAAACGCCATCGCCGTAACTGCGACGGTAGGAATAAGAAAAATCTCCGGAGGCATCCCAATGGCTATGGCGACTTGTACAGAAATCATCTTGATAATCCCAGATGCCGCCGTGTTACCCACGACACAAGCCAGACCGTACGAGAGCAACATCAAAAGGATCAGGTAAACGTACGGGCTCCCTTTTCCCAGTGTTCGGAACATATTCCAAAAAATCAGGTCCGTCAGCCCGGACAATGCTGTACCTTGAGCAATCGCCAAACCCGCGCCAATGAAGATAATCAGACCCCAAGGAAAATTGGCTTGAACAACCTTCCATCCTATCAGAGCTGAGAACGTGGGTTTCTCCTCAGGACAGCGAAACATGGCTGGGAGTGACTTTGGGATGATAAAGGCCAACACGGCGATAAACATGGCGAAAGTGGAGACCTTCGGAAGTGTCAATTTCGGGTCCTTATTCAAGTTTCGGGACCATCCAAACATAAATCGGGGATCGGACAGCATAAATCCGAACTCTGCCAGGATAAGGAGGATAAGAACCGAGATTTCGTGGGAGTTGGGGGCTCCAAGAGAGTCATAGTTTTTGGTGTGGAGTGCTTCCAGCTAGAAAAATGATTGAAAATTGAAAAAAACCCTGAATTTTCCACAAAAATCCAATATTTTGAAACTTTACCTCGTCTCGAGTAGCGTGCTTGGTTTCAAATTTCAACAGATTTTGAAGGTGTTGGTGTTGATGCTCTGGTGGCGTTTCCAACGCCGGCGTTGCTCCATTTGGCGTTGGTCCAGATTTACGTTTCCTCACAATTTTAAACGATGGCAGTATAAAATTGAAAAAGTCCAAGTACCAAATCGTCAACGGGAGCAGGATCGTCATCACCGGAATACAAAAAGACATCCAAGTCCCAACGTCAACTTTTATCGAATTTGTTGTGATCAATTGAATCCCTCCAGTGGAGCAGTGTGGCCAGTAGAGACCTCCAATACAAACAACTATCCCGACGGAGTGGAGAACACTTATCTTGAAGTGAGATATGATAAGATCAACCTCCGTGTTGAGTTTGGTCTCGTCAAAGGCGTGGTCGGGATGCCCTAGATCAGTTTCCGGTTCGGGTTTTGATGCCTCTTCGACCTCCTTGGGTTTCTCTGGCTCTTGACCTTCTTTAGCTTCTTCCTCGGATTTGGGAGCCTGGAATCATGAAGATAGTCAAAATTTTGCCATTTTTTTGCAATATATGGCTCCCTACCGATTCCTTGTGCTTCGCCTCAATCGCCTTCATTTCCACCATTCTCTCATCCCCTAAACTTCCTGAGGAAACCGTGGCCTTAATTTCTGCCCCCATTTTGTCCACAATATCCATCACACATATCATCACAGCCGTGTCCGGATACCACATGGACATCAGTGCGGCCAGGATCATCACAAGGAAATTGGCTCGGCGCAAGTTTCCTCCAGTCAATGCCAGGATTTTGAGAGCGGCTCGCTTCGTTAGCCCGGAAGACCACGTGCTCAGAGCGAGGAGTATCGTGGCGAACGCCATCATATTGGTGTCGGTCATGAAAGTCTTGAGGAATGTCTTGGCTTCCTGTATTTGCATCAAGGGATACATCCCAATAGGCAGTAGGGCAGCGCCGGGGATTGGCATGCAGCCCGTGAGCCAGTAACTGGGGTCAGAAAAAGGTCAGGTTGGGATTGAGGGTCACTGATTGACATCAGTTAAAAAGATAAGTGTTTTGCTTACCCTCCCATTATCAGGATGGCCACGACGGCTTTGTAACATTTGTCACAATTGTTGATGGTAATTTTTTGGCCAGGTAAGGCGCCCGGTGGCGGTACTGCTGGTGCGCCCGCGGCTCGCCCTTTGGCTGCTAGCTGCTGGTGGCACCGTTGTTGTTGTTGGTGCGGCGGTTGTTGTGGGTGTGACCAGTTTCGGCTGTCCAATCGGGGGGGAGAGGAATATCAACCAGAAGAAGAACAACGGGATGAGGAAATTTGCGAAGAATTTGAAATTCTGTAGGAATGCCAAACGTTCCTTCCAAGAGCGGCGACGGCTAGTGGAGAGTTTGACAGGGTTCAGGGGTGGTGAGGCAGTGGGTGGTGATTCCACTGGGGGCGATTCTTCCGGAGCAGCAACATCTGCGGCAGGAGGTGCTTCAGTAGCCATTTTCTAGAGGAGGAGGATGAAAACAGATAAGGCTAAGGTTATCTTGGGATTGGTTATCCTGCGAGTTACTTACGATGATTTGCTACAAGTCCGCTCAGTTCCTGTAAATGTTGGCAAAAAGGCAGAATCTTATGTGCAAAATCTTATTTGCAAAATCTTTCTGGTCTCTTTATCGTTCAAGACCTAATCAAATGGCGTCTCAGCTCGAAACAAGTTGTCAAGGAATATTGATATGATCCCCACACCGACAAGTCAAGGATAAGCCAAATTTAGAAGCATCTTAGTTTATAAACATTCCACACGAAACCACTTTGGGCAAGAAATCAAATTACATAAAATGTCATCTTCACATTTACTGTAAGCCAACCTTATTTGCTTCACACCCACTCTCAGAACATTACAAAAATCAACCATCCGACACACAAACAAGAGAAAGTGAGCACGATTTTTCCCAATGGAGAAAGCAAACCGAATTCGGTGCTAAATCCACTAGCAATTACCAACCCGTTTTTCAGATACGTGTGACGGGTGTATTACCCGTATAAATAATACTTTCTCTCATTCAAACACACAACTGTTTAAGCCCCATATTAGACTGATATCAAGCACATCCTCGTAAAAATGACAATGCCAATTAATTTGCGTCACTCTTCCAATCATTCCCGATAAGTAGGTCGTAATAAAGTGTAGTGTATTTTTTCATACCATCATTTTTATCCCGAAAAAATTAATCATGACAAAATAAACATTTGTCATTTCGTCATTGTCATTCATACGCAATAAGTAATTATTTATGAGAGATTTTAAGGACTACCACACTATCTGTACTCAGTCCAAAATAACAGAATTGCAATATTTCCGCAAACTGGCGTCTACCTTAGACTCTTGTATCTGTGAAAGAAAGCAACTTTCTCCAACAAGCTTGCCAAGACATTCCAATTTGGGATGTTCGTGCAAAATCTGATTTCCATCATTTTCATGCCCATACTTTCACCAAGATGACTTTCACCCACCCATTCATCTCTCTACACGCAAGGAAAGCTTGCAAAAACGGAATGAATCTCATTTCTACATTTTGCGTCCAACACACCTGCCCTACTGTTACTGCCTCTCCTCATAAATTACTTATACACTCACCTTCCTACTTCCCAGCTCCCAGAGAAATTCCAAGTATCGATTCATTCTAAATAGCATGATTATATGATATCGCCAATTGCCGCATGGCATGAGCTAGAAATTCCATACCAAAGCAGAGCATATTCCTATTTACCTGGGCAAAATTGAAGCCCGGTCATGCCAGGCATAACACACTAGTGCCTAACTACCTAAAACTCGGAGCATATTTCATTTTGATGATATCACATTCCATTTCCGTTGTTCGATCTTCATTTTCACATCTGCAACCTCCGCATTGGCAGAACTGTTTTGGCACTCCGGCTAACCTGGTCACGGCCAAAGTCACTACTTAACAATGGAGAAAGTACCAAAATACTAAAATTAGTGCAACTTTCTCCAAAGTGACATTACTAATAAGTGTGTCGCAATGTGTTCAATCCTGTACTGGTGCTTCCCACCTCATCTACCTGGATTTGTCGAGGCTGGCCTGCATTGTGTAAGTGCATTAAGTTGCCAAACACCTTGCTATTTTTGTAATATTTTGCTTATCAAACACTTATCAATCCTCAGATTTACACGGGATTCTTCGTAATTGAAGCAGCAACTTATGGCCTTCACTTAGAGCAGAAGGTAAGTTGTTATTTTGCATTTTGAAATACTAATCTAAGGATTATTAATAATAAACTGCTATTTTTTTAGTTTCACGGCGTCCTACAAATCCTCCTCATAAACTTTTACATCGTTCTGCTATGCATCCTCTTTATCCGGTGGCATATTAGTCGACGCAATTTGGTAAGTTATGCAATTTTTTGCAATTTGCAAATATTCTTGCAATCTTTTGCAAACCTCTTCCAGGGATGCCACCTCTTCATCTCACTGGCAAGTTGTACCCTGTCCCTCTTCATGGGTCAGATGATTCTCATGTATTTAAACCACATGGAGAAAGGTGTCGGTCCCGGACCTTTGGCCCCGATGAGGATGGATCTGGTTGTGCTTATCTTGGACATATTTTTCTACGCGTTGATAACTCTTTCTTATATCCTGCTCCTAATCCGGATCTCGGTTCAGGTGAATACGTCTGTGAGACAGGTCCTGTACGGGGAGAGAGGCGAGGATTATGAGGATAATGAAGATGTCGATCCAGAGCTTACCACGATTACTACGGAAGGAGGAGGAAGTGGCTATTTGACGAGGTTTTAGGATAAGCTTATGAGAGATTATCATTCACTTAAACAAACTATCTTAAACGGAACTCAATAAAAGTTTCTTATTTTGAACGTCTACCAAGTTATCCAGTCGTTTATTAGTTAGTTATTTAGTTGCCATTTTGACATCCCACTGTCAGCTACGCTATGATAATAATAAGTAGTTAACGAGTAATCATTTAAAGATAAAATAGAACAAAAATATTTCACTAGTCTAAACTGCGAAGGATCAAATCAAACTGAAAAGAATAATTCATGGCTGACTCTAGTCCAAAACAAAATTCCTACTATTTATAAATGATATTTTGCCATTTTCCTGATTGCTGGCGGATAATATATGTTTGATTGAGGATTGAGTAAGGAACCGAGTTACATCGTTAGACCTCTTGTCTTGTAAACATTAACCGAGCAAGAGTCCGCCGTTGCAAGGACAGATTTATAAGGATGGAAATGTAGCGAGGTGACAGCTCCCATTCTTCCGGTGATGAATAAACTGTCGCGTATCCCATTTGCTAGGAAGGCAGATTGACCCATGAATCCATACACGTTTACGGAATGGTTGAGACATCCACTGCAATAAAAACGTACAGAATTTTTAGCAATCCAACCCAAAAACCAATTCAAACTTAGTCACCCACCTCGCAAAGTAAGGGAGATGCGGATGAATGGCAAGGGCAGTAATGTCGGTCGCAGTATCAACAGTTTTTGTAGGGGACCTTGATCTTAAATCGAAGAATCTAATCCTGCCATTTGCACTCCCAGCAACAACGGTACGATCGTACCGTAGGGTAGCTCCAACTATCCAAGACTCGCCAAATTCTCGCCAAGTTACAACTCCACATTCGGTGGGTGGCAGTCTAAAATCGAGAAGACGAACGGCTCCCTCTTCCAGCCCTAGGACGGCGAGTTGTGGTTCTATTAAAAAAAGGTCTCATTAATGCCAACTCTGCAAGAAATTGGATTTAATAAAAAAAAAACAATGTTTAATAAACATACCACAACGATGGCAGTCAATAGATGTTACTGGAGAATCAAAGCCGGTTGGCCAGTCTCCTTTTCTTAACTCGGTTTTAATATCCCACATTCTCACTACTTTCGTATCTCCACTCACGAGAACTTTCTCTCCTTCCAAATCCCATTTTAAATGAAGACCATAAGATTTAGAACTTTTATTCATATGTCCCAAATCAGAGAGTGCGTTCCAGGCCGTAATTAGTCTAAAAAAGAGAGCATGTCCAAATTATTCATCATATTAATACACCTTTGATAAGCTCCAATAACAATTCCAACCCACCTAGTTTTCCCAGTGTCCAAATCCGGCTTCCAAATTCTGACAGATCCATCATCCGTCCCAATTATGATTAAACTTTCATCATGTGCATTCATCCAATCAATCGCGGTTATCCTGGAGTCAAAGGAGTTGTCGGACTTGCAAATCAATCTTGGAGAATCTCCTGCAAGCCAAGACAAATTAAAATTTGGTTCCAAATCCCTTTTTTATTCTACCCACCTAAATCATATAAAGAGAAAACAGAACCCTCCGAGGCGGCTAGGAGTCTTTCATAATCATGAAGTCGAACCAAAGATGGAGAAGAATTGAAGGTAAATGAAGGTGAGGATGCTGCAGAACTAGGTGAGCTGCCGTGGGATGAATGAACATTTCTGGAACTAAACAGTTGCTCGTCTATCTTCCCCGGAAAGGCTTTCGGACGACGGAAACATTCTCTACGGATTGTGGCGTTTCGTACATATCTGGAAATACAAGGACCAAATAAGAAAATTAAATCTGAGTCGTAAAATTGTTATCGCTCTGCCCTACCTCCAATCTCTCGTATGCTGGACAGGATCATGAGGATCAACATAAGTCGAAGTCGGACAACAGGTCAGCGGCGTCCCAAGCACTACTGAGCCTGGCGCACTTGGTCTTGCAAATCTATCCCAACACCATTCAATGTATTTTGTACCAATTAAAGGTTGAAAATTTGTTTTGGTCAGTTCCCCACTTCCTCCAAGATCAGGGCTGGGTGTTCTTCGAGAACTGGAGCTGGAATTTAAATTTGACGCAACAGCAGTCGAGCTGGGAGTCGCCGGGGTTGGTGGGATGGCAGGCGTTGGTGCTGAACTCGTACTCACACTTCTTACTGGCGTCGCGGCAAGTGGAGACATTGGCATTGATGCACCAGATCCAGTAGAAGAAATAGATGCATTGGCGAGTGACAGTAGATTTTTATCTAAACACAAATTCAATTAAGATCCAGTCAATGAGAAACCTTTAAATAATTCCTTCTCTACTTACTTCCTCCATTAATTTTCATGGCTTCTTTCGCTTTTGCCCTGA
>JAAXNX010000906.1:0-21877 GCA_036491905.1 Folsomia manolachei
GATACCTCATCAGGAAACTTGACAGGAATATCTTTATTGTTTTTGAGCGTTACTCAAAGCTTTTTTGTGTAATTCAACTAACATACTGAGTAGTAATTCGTGCAAAATGTTTGTGGTGCTCGGTATTTTGTCTTTCTAAATGTTTTGAAATTGAAATTTTCAAGCAATATCCGACCTGTTATGCGCAACCAGTGGCGATGGGAGAAGCACAATTTATGACGAAATCCTTTACTTTGCTAAAAAAATCCTGCTTCTCCACTTGTCACGGTGCCATTCTTTTCCAAAATTTGTCATTAAATATTGACTTCAAATTATTACCTAATAGCTACAGTGTTAAAAGTAAATACGGTCCCAAAAAGTGGGCAA
The DNA here is from genome assembly GCA_036491905.1 of Folsomia manolachei. NCBI lineage: Eukaryota > Metazoa > Arthropoda > Collembola > Entomobryomorpha > Isotomidae > Folsomia > Folsomia manolachei. The sequence goes on from JAAXNX010000906.1 coordinate 367, forward strand.
TCTTAGTGAGACTGTGTGCATTTCTAAGGTGCAATGACAAGTAATAAATAAATCGGTTTAAAGATCGTTTGTATCACAGGCTCTCGGTGTCTTATAATATCACGACTGTCTAAGTCTAATCACACTTTGATACTTTTTTAAAAGTATGATTTCTAAATGTAGATAGTTCAGATACATGGATATCACATCGCATTGTCATTTTAGTCAATAAAATATGATTTTAAAGTGTAGAGAGCCTGTGGTTCAAATGAACTTTAAACCGATTTATTTATTACTTGTCATTGCACCTTAGAAATTCACAGTCTCACTAAGATTGCCCACTTTTTGGGACCGTATTTATAATTTTAACACTGTAGCTATTAGGTAATAATTTGAAGTCAATATTTAAAGACAAAATTTTGCTACAAACATCAAAATAAAAGTCACATCTGCTTTGTTATAAAAAACCTTGAGTTTGTCGTGCATTTTGGTTAATCTCTTTACCAAGCATTTTGTTATAATGTGTCATTCGTTCATTTGCAGGTAGTAGAATTCAATTTCGAGAATGCTTATCTTTAACTGTCACTAAGCAATGCGACAACTTCCAAAAGTTCCAAATTAAAAAACCTCCAGTGCAGCCTCAGATAGCCCGAGCCAGTGTATACTACCCCCGCACCCCATTCAACTTATCCAACTTTTCACGGACGAGTTTAACAAAGTTTCTCAAAATCAGTGGCAGTTGCCATCATTAAAATATTTTCATTTATATTCCGATTTTTTTCAAATTCGGAACTAAGCTTTCACTAAATATGTATTACATGCATGCAAAATTTGGGGTCGATCGGGTTACTTTTCAAAAATCACTCAAAACCGGCGGTGGTCTCAAAATATACTAAAAATATTTTATTTACTGGCCGATGTTCATGATATTTCGGATCTTAAATCTAATTAGCATCCTTTAAGTATTGTGCCAAATTTCAACTCAATCGGAGCAGTTTGAAAATTTGGCCTACCCCCAATACTGCACTTTTTAGATGGAAATTGGGCCACCACTACAAATTTTTTATATTCCAACCGATATTGCTCATCTTGGAATTCAGCCTCCCGTTTGGCTTGTTTTACGTGTGTGCAAAATTTGGAGTCGATTGGATAAGTAGAAAGAGAGATATCGTACCGACAGACGGACGGACAGACGGACGGCCGTGATGGTTACATAAGCACCTTCGCCTCTGGATCAGGCTAAAAATAAAACAATTTTTGGCCCCAGGACAAAAACAATTCAATAAGTTTGACAAGCAGTTAATCTTATTTACGTAATTGACTGAGATTTATTCCTCTCAGCTTATTTAATTCACTTGTTCTGTTCTGAAAATTAGCAATTACTCAATTTTAATCCAATTGATGATTTGGCTTATGCAAACAACTTTATCATTCACAAAATGATATAAAGCCCAGAGTCTCATCTTTCCCGTCTAAAATTGGGAGTCTTGTCCAAACTTCCTGAATGTTTATGAATAGACATCCAACTATGTGTTGAGAAATGGGTTGAATATTAATTTATCAAAAGCGTGATTCAGTTCGGGCTTTCAATCGTTTTATGGCTTATCGGATTTGACCTTATTTTTGTACCTGATAAATTTCGCATAATGGTTGATTATTACAAAAAATGGGTCGATTCAATCCTTTCGCATTAACGCAATTTTGCTGGAGTAAAACTTTAGTAAAATCCTTGTATAACTCGCACAAACGGCAAATGATATAAGGTGGAACTTCCATAAAAGTCCCAAACATTCCGATAAATCTGCCACTCTTCTCATAACCTAGTTGTTGTACTCGCACTGCACGTATTTCAATTTGCACAATTAGCATCATGACTTTTATAAGCTTGATTTTGTTAACTATTTCCTTATTACTACCATCTGGCACACCTACTCCGTCCAAAATTGACGCCAGCCTGGCGGCGAAAATCGCCTCAAATTCCAGCCTCCAAACCAGCATCCTAATTTCCTTCAACCCCAAAACGTCCACTATTTTACAGGGATTCTCGAACTCCTCCAATTCTCTTCCCAGGTCCTCACATCGTGGCACGGAAATTGCCCGCCGTCTCAAGGCTCACTCCACGAAATCCCAGGGTAAAGTCATCTCCTTCCTAAAACGATCCAAAGTTGCCCACACCATCCTTTGGATCACCAACCAAATCCTCATTCGGAACGCAAATAGCCAGCTAATCAAAAAATTAGGATCCTCCAACTTTCCTACTTTGACCCACATCCGGGAAGAAAAGCGACTAAAACGAACACCCACTTTCCAAAAAAGCACCACCAAATTTAAACAGCAATCAGCTCTAAATTCGTGGGGACTTCGAGTGATTTCTGCCCCAGAAGCTTGGGCTCTCCCCGGTGGAAACTCTGGGGAAGGTGTGACCGTCGGAGTCATTAGTTCAGGTGCGCATGCGTCTCACATAGACCTAGCTCCGGGATATGTTGGAACGGACAACTACGGATGGATGGATGCCACTCGAGATCCACCCAGTCCAGAACCAAATGACAATGACGGGGACGGTACAGCCGCTCTGGGTATAATTGTTGGAAAGGGAGGTCTCGGCGTGGCCCCAGATGCGGGATGGATGGCCTGCCAAGCTTGGGATGGGCTTGACACAGTAACTGTGGGGTCTTTACTGTTTTGTGGACAATGGATGTTTTGTCCTACCCTTTTCGATGGCAGCGAACCGGACTGTACTAAGGCGCCAGGTGTCGCATTACTTGCAGGGATTATGGGACCGAGAGGAGATGCTTTCTTTGATGACGTACTTCTCGCATGGCATGCCGCCGGAGTTATTCCGGTCTTTGGAATTGGTGGGTTGGTTATAAATCGATTTTTAGTGACGATATTTTATTCCTGTTGTAATAGGTGACTCTGGGCCGGGTTGCTTAACCACGAGATCTCCCGGGGACTCGGTCACTGGTGTGATTGCAGTGGGGGCGACCACAATTGGGGACGGAGTGCTGGTACAATCTTCCCGAGGGCCGGCGATGAATGATGAGATAAAACCGGATTTATCTGCTCCTGGACAAAATATTGTTTCCTCGGTTCCATCACCAGATGATGACGATTACAACTGGGTCACGGGTAGTAGCATGGCGGCAGGTTATGTTGCGGGTGTGGTTGCACTTCTTAAGTCGCATAATCCGGACCTGACATTTGATGAGGTGAAAAATCTTCTCACCACTAGGGCCAACACGGTAAGACCTGACCCTACTGGGGAGATCTGCGGAAGTGTAGAAGATAACGTGTGGCCAAATAATGGGTTTGGTTGGGGCATTGTGAATGCGAGAAATGCTTTGCAGGAGTTAATAGATCAAGGTCCTACAGAGGCTCCATCTACGTCCCAATCTACCGAGCAATCAAGTACCGTTTCACCATCTACCGTGTCCCAATCTACCGAGCAATCAAGTACCGTTTCACCATCTACCGTGTCCCAATCTAACCGAGCAATCAAGTACCGTTTCACCATCTACCGTGTCTCCGACACCTATTCCATTGAAACCGTATCCATGTGTTAGAGAAGGTTATTTTGCAATAACCACAACCTTAGACAAAGCGCAATATTGTCCATCAACAAATCGCCGCTGTGACATTGTTCTCTGCTCATGGTATGATAATTATGGTGCATGGATTCGTGTATTTTACAATTGTATCCAAAATATTGGAAATCAAAACAATCACTACTATTTTGATGAGGGGAGACAAACATGTGTTCGGGTTAATAATATAAGAGATAAAGTTTGATTACTATGAAATAACCTCATATGATAAGCATGTAGAAACCAGAATAAGGTATTAAAATTATTCCAGCAATAAAGTTGTCGTATATGATTTAACTGAGGACAATGCTATCCAATCTTTTTATCCTTTATGTACTTACCAACGTTTAAATGAAGTCATTCACATTTTACCAGAGTAAAGAATGACGCAATCGGCAATCCATTCCAGAACATAGTCGGTTTCACTGAATTAAGTTAACTGTTGTACAAATATCTGTTTCTCACTCCGCATTGCATGGCGTGATGTCTGGTTCTTGCCAATGGTTTTCATTACTTCTCATGAAAATCCAGGACGAGTGAAGTAAAATACAGTTCATAAACCAGCAAACGTATACAGTTTTAGCTCTATCCTGGGCAGAAGAGTTCACACACGGTTATAGATGAAAGTTTAGCCACATTTACAAATTATAGGTTTTAAGTGAAACTTCACAAACTTTATAATTTCGTTCAATGTGATAAATAGCGTCACTCACTTCTAACTGCGTAAAAAGGTAAAGCTTAAAATTAGTACTAAAATGTTATTGTATGTAATTTTGGCAAAATTATGCTCACATTTATTCATCTATTAGATATGGGGACGTGGAACAACGCAGCCCGGCCAAAGGGTGTATCTCTCAGTGACTTCAGAATAGGAGGTGATGCCCCGATTTTTGCTCATTTACCAAAACCAAAACCTCGGAACGTAATACAGCCCACGATTACATTTTACATGAAATGGCGAGGTGGAATTAAGCAAATTCTTCATCTTGGCCACAATTCGGCAAAAAAGGATGTCAAAAAAGACCCCAACTTTGCCCGAAGATTGGACCGATGTGACTCCCGGGTAATTTTAATAACGCACGGATTTCTTAGTGGAAGCGACGAGGATTGGATTATCAAAATGAGAGACGCCCTCCTTAGCGTGGAGAAGCAGATAGTTGGCATAGTGGGATGGAAGGGAGGTTCCAATATCAATTACGGGCCGGTTGACATTTTTAAGGAGCCAAACATTTATAAACGAGCAGTCGCTAATTGTCTGGCAGTCGGGGAATGGGTGGGCGAGGTCGGGATGTGGCTGAACAGATTGGTGGATGGGTATGACAGCGATATCAGGCTTTGGGGGATTGGACATAGTTTAGGAGCGCATTTGATGGGGATGGCTGGATATGTCGGAAATAAGGTGAGGATCAGAATTTTGAAATAAACCAACTGAATTATTTCGTAGACCCTCATTTAGCTAATTTTAACTATGTTCCTTTTTATCATAGAATTTCGAATGGGAAAATCCCCTTTTTGCCAGAATCACTGGTAAGTACAAAATCTGGACTAGGTTTGACTGTAATATATTTTAGCCTTGTTTTAAAACCAATAAAATTACTTGCTTCTTAAAATCATGCATCATTAATAAATCCATTTCTTTACTAGGACTTGATCCCGCTGGGCCCGGATTTCAAACAAATCTTCGCGGATACCGCTGCCTCTGCCGGGATGACGCCGTAATGGTGGATGTCATTCACACGGACGCTCGCCACAGGGATGGAGACGTTATGATTCCCTACTTTGGCACAATCCTCCCTCTTGGTACGATTGACTTTTATCCGAATTACGGATTTGGGACGCGACGTAGCCCTCTTGGGAATCACGCCCTAGCCCACGAGCTGTTTATTTGGAGTATAAACAATCCAGGAAAATTGGAAACTTTTCAAAAACTACGAAAAGATGGAAGCATTACAAAATTGTATCCGATCGGAGTTAAAGTCAAGGCTTGCATCAAGACTATCCAGAAAACGAGAGCGGCTGAAATGGGATATTTTGCAGATAAACGGTCCAAGCAATATGGAAATTGGTATGTCCCGATTAACCCTGGCCCACCATTTGCCCCAGTCAAGAGGCAAAGGTCGTGTCTTGTCATTCCGCCCTGGGTAAGATCTGGATTGCTTTCTGCAGAAGAATTTTTCGACTAGTGATTGGGAACGGATTCATAGACGATTATGTGTCAGATGAATTCAACTCTTTGTATGGTTTGATACCAAAGACAAATTAAGGATGATACAGCACATTTAAACTTTAGTGAACATTCAATAATTACTTGTTTATTGACAATGTGAAATTAATAAATGTTACTCACGATATGATATTTAATGGCTATTCTATACTAAAGAAATGATGTTGTAAAAATGCAGCCATGTTGAATGTAAAGATTGCATTTAGTTATTTTGCAGCAAATTAAATGGATCCGTATCCTAATTTGTTACAACATCCTGCGGAAATGTGACCAATAAATTGAAAATATTGTCGGAAATCAGTTGAAAAGTCGTGAGCACAAAAATCTTTTGAATTCCTCGCAGTACACCAATCTGCACGCCAAATGGCTGCAGAGATTTGATCTGTCTTCGCACTACTTTGGAGTTGCGAATGACCGTTCCACGACTCATTTGAAGATAGAGTTTGTTCGAAGCTTCAAACACTTCTGCAGAAGGAACCAGTGTTACCACGGCAACCACTCCGGCATTAAATAGAGCCACGGGAAACGGAATGTATTCAAAGAGTGAGAGAAAAGAATGGTAGCGGATGCAGGCGAATGCAGAACTTATCCCGGTTCCGCAAGGTAACCAAAAGAAGGAGACCGGTGTTGCGAGGTAAATTAGAGAGTTGTTGTAGTATCTCATCATTATTTCGGTGAGGCGGAATATTCTCTGCTTTCTTTCAAAGGTGGTGGCCCGCAACCTGTAATAAAGCTTTTTAAAGAATGTTGGACAACAAAATTGTCCGTTTTCTTGTTACCTGGCATATTTTGTCCAAAACATAGATATTAGCATTCCCGGAAAGAAGTTGATTCCAAGCCCACCATTACTGAAGGCGGAACAGGCCTTGGAATAAACTTCAAGAAAGAGAAAACCCCAAAATTCCCAAGTCCATCGGTCCACTACAGCTCTGGTACCATTGTATAAAGAATACATGTATTGGGGATGGTGCGGAATTGCGATGAACATCAAGGTAGTGGAGATGATGTAAAGAAGCTCAACTAGGAGACACGACACGTAGCAGATGTCGAGAATATTGGATTTGAATGCGATTTCCGGCAGTTTTGTACCATTATTGGCTAGAAATTAGTGCACAAATTTTTTGCATAAAGTGATTTTTGGTCAGGAAGTTGCAAAACTAAATAGCTTACCTTTGCTAAGATCATCGGTCATTTTCCGAATTCCCTTAAACACGCTGACACTCTCTTTCTTCCTCAGGTAGGCATTGGCAAATGCGACAAGGGACCATAAATAAATATTCATCCAGAAAAATAGCCAGGATCCTTGTGGAAAGCTGGAATTCGGGTTGCTAAGCAACCCTATAAATCTGTAGATGAGAAACCCGAAATAAAGCAGAGCTTGCAGGATAGAAATAAAAAACCAAACGGAAGTTTTCTCAATACGAATGTTTCCTTTGGCATGATCCCATCCAAATGGAATGCTGCCAAGGAGACCCAAATAATAAATATATTTTCTAATGATGCGGATGGAGCGTGGTGGCAACATTTTGTGTAAAATTGTAACAAGAACTGAAGCTTCACCAGTTTTGTTTAACAATCAACACCGGGCGGACGTGTGTATTTGACTGGTAGTATTATTAAATTGGAATGATACCACTTTTTTAAATATTCGTCGCGTGAATGCTACACTTAGGCCAGAGTTTAGTGAAAAACATGACTGAAAGACATTTTTGTTGCATATTTAAAATAAATTTCGCTCACCTGACAACCAATATAAATCGATACTCCGTCTAATGCTAGGTAATCATGCGTTTCTATATATCACTTTTCTTATTTTATTTGTCCAAATATCTTGAATTATATAAGCTATGATAGAATATAAAATAAAAATGATTATAAGGTGATCATGCTTGAAGTCTTGCATTACGATATAATATAATATCAATGAACCGTATTTGTTTTTACTTTAAACACGGTAATGCAGTGTATTTGATTGAACACAAAGCATGCAATCCGTGTAAAATGCAGCAGCTCAAAAACTTTTACGCATCCAATCCCTTCTCGTACTAACTTCCTCGTTGTAATGTTCCCGGAGAAAGTGATCAGTCACATCGATTTAAATGTAGGAGCAAACTCGTGCATCCCTCAACCACAGCACAACCCTACTCAATAAAGGTGCGTAAAACTCGGAGAAAAGGATCGCTCAAGTCATCCTTCTATTGATCTGTTTTCACTTTTCATTCTACCCAGCAACAGCTCAAATACTTTTTTCAAATACAAATTTAAAGAAATCTTATAAACTCAAATAAAATGGAAACAAGGGCAAGGAGGGAATCAAGAAGAATTATTTCAACAGGAATCCAAAATCAGGTGAGAAACTTTCAATGGTCTTATTAAATACAATATTAATACAGTATTATGATTCAGTTGACAGGTGCGTTCAATCTAGTCGCAGATTATGGGCGAGACGTTGACATGCTTAAAGAATTACACAAACAAATCCTTTCCGCACCCATGGCCAACTCAAGTAAGATATCTTCCGGGCATTAAATTGATTTGTGTTACATTAACATAATTATAATATAGACGCGGAACCGGAGTTGTCAGAACTCTTGGGGAGAATTCGAGTAAAAAACCGTGAAATTCAGGAGGAACTAGCCTTCTTTAGGAACTGCTTAGCAGGGCAGAGTACCACTTCTAAAATTCAATTGGAACTTAAATCCCTTAAACGGACCTACGACAAATTTACAACAACTTACATCAAAAATCAAGCTAAATTTAAAAACAGCTGCAAAAAGGGGTTGCAAAGGCACTTGGTTGCTTGTAAGAAAACGTTGTAATTTCCATAAAAATTATTTGAGAGTAATTCATGTTTTTTTATGGCTTTACACAGCGGAAACCGAGCTTACCCAGGAACAAGTTGAGAGAATAATTGAGGTTGGAGATTTTTCGGAGTCGGTCTCTAATGTGAGTTAAGAGATTCTTGACATTAATATAGTACAAGTCATGCAATTGACTATTTTGATTAATGGCGCAGGAAGCGGAGTCACGGGTAGAATATTTGGCAGAGGCAGAAGCACAACATAAAATACTGACCATGGTGCAAGCTTCTCTTGAAGAAATTGAAGCAGTTATGGCACTGTTTTACCATGTGTTTGAAGGACATGTAAGTAAAACTATTGCTAAATGAGTGACTGATCTTTAATTAAACACACAAACAAAACCAATATATTAATCAAGGCTTTCATTTAGCTAGAAAGTTGGTTGGTTTTAATGTCATTCTTTATTATAGAAGAAGCCGTATAATAAACGGAAATGCCGGGTTGTAAAGATCTCACAAACGCTTGGAGCCGACGAGTAGCGGAATGTGTAAAAAGGAAAAAAAGTCATCGACATAAGTCTGTCCCGTGTTCATTCAACCAATCAAGTAAATTGCGTGAACGTAGGATGTTAAAACGTTGTATTTAATACTTTTGCTTAAACTTAAGGAGCTTTTTTTGTATCGGACTGTTTTGAATGGTAGTTAAATTACTCGTAGCTCAATTAGAAGAAATTAGATTCCAAATTACAATTAGATACCAAGTTAAATACTTTAAGTTACGTAGTAAAATAGAATGTCACAAATGACTTACTTACAACCGACATGTGGGTAGAAAAAGGATTTTGCTTCCATTCCCGACAATGACTTAATGTCACCGGAAACTTTTGCATTTCGAAAATCTGCCAAATGTGTTCTAAAGTTTATCGAGATACATAAAAAAATATGAAATGAAAGGGCTTAGCAAGTATTTAGAACAACAAACAACAGCTAATTAATGTTTCCTCGTTAATATAAAACGGTTTAATAAACAGCGTCGCTTACATTTATTCGGTTCAGATAAATATCTTTATTCTGAGCGTGTTTCTAAAAATATCAAAGCTTGTACATGCCTACAGTATATTAAGTAAGACGCAAAAACTGTTGGAGTGGTGGATAGTGAAAATCATTCATGCAAGTTTTTACTAATTATTATTAACCTTCAGTTTATTCGTCTACATAACGTATTTTGTAAACTTTTTGCCTGCATATTGAGCAATAAAATGTGGAACAATTGACGTGTTCAATGGAATGCTGACTCCTATAACTTACTCATCGTTGGACTGCAATGAAAGAGAAAATGTTAGCTAAGCATTTAACTGCTAAATATTCGCCAAGTTTACCTCTGAAATTTCTGCTGCATCCCGAGGTTCCACGGAATGACTACAGTTTCCTTTCCGGTAGCAGCAGAAACTTCCAAGTGTGCAACCGAAGAGCAGTAAAATTCCTGCATCTCCAAAAATTAAGTAAAACGTCCAAGGAACATGAAATCCCTGATAACTCCCCTCGTTGCCGTCTGTGTAGAAATATCATCATTAGTATTTTACTTTAATTCCCACAAAATTTTGTTTAATTGTTAGCCCACCCGAGTCACAATTAAGTTCATCACTGTTAACAGTTTGGCCATAGTTGGGCTCCCGATCGCATTTTAAGCGATATAAAATACAGCGAGCTGAACTTGGTTGAATAACTTTGGAATTATTTTTCTGGCCGGATCGGTACCAATCATTGCAGTCGAAGTAGCCTCCCTCACAATGGTTGTATGGTCCATCTAATCAAATGTGACATTAAAGCAAGAAATACATGGTTTGTGCTTGGCATAAAATATGTTTTTCTTAAAATGTCTTTACACTGATTTATGTACAGCGTCGCTACAATTCTGGCTTTCCAGAAATGTCCGGCTCCAAGGCGGGGTGTGCTACGAGCTGTAAAGATTCCTTGTCATTGACAGAATCAATGGCTTCGTAATCATCTCGAGTGCGTTCTACGGGGCTAATGTCGCAGTTCCAGCGGCGGAGAAGTGTTCCAGACTTGATAAAAAAAGATCGATTTGTTAAGAGTTTGTAGACAGAGGAGCCTAACTTAAAGTTACCGAATAAATATTAATGTACGGCAACCAAAACTGGGGCACGGTATAGTTTTTTGGGATAGGGCAAGGAAAAGAGAGCAGAGTCAGACTCATGGAGAATTTGTCCCTATTCCAGTCTCCATCCGTGAGTGAATAATTGAAGTTGTAGGGCTCACTGAGTGGGTATTCGTGGCTAAACGAGATTTTTGTGGAAGGATAAGTTTCCGAAATAGTGGCTGAAATTAATGTAATTGTAAATTATTCAGATTATTGAAATGTTGAAAATGTGTTACAATTCGTGTATAATGCGTCCTGAAGGCAGATTAGGATCAGTGGAAACAAAAAGTTTAGTTTTGGTGAAGACCTATAGAGCTTTGATTCGCGTGTTTTATAATTTTGCACAAAATATTGGAAACCAAAATAACTTCTACTACTTTGATGAGGGAAGACAAAGATGTGTTCGGGTTTCAAATTAACTTGACATGTCACGAAATAAAGAAGTACAAATAAATTATTAACAACTTAAAACACTACAGTGACGTGCTATAATTTCCGTATAACCTAAATTTGAGTGACTAATTCAAATTGGACATTATATATTGTGTTGAAGTAAAAAGTAACTTTCATGTACATCTGTCAACATTAATGTTCAACGTATAATTTATATAATCGCATACACTATGTATTTGTATTATTATATCTTACATCAGTAGTGACTGGAGCTTATTAAGGTATACAACTAATATGACGTGTACATACCATAAAGAAATGTCCAACTACGTACAATCTCAAACTGGTTTAATCAACATACCCTGCCTTAACAAGTTAAAATCATGACTTCATCCCGAATCTTTGCTATTTTTTCTACATTTGCGCTCACTTATGCCAAGCGTGTCTGTTTTTTGGCTAAAGCGAGTTTCTCTTAATAGGACAAGTTAAATATAAGACAGAATAAGACTGGTCTGTAGATATAGTCAGCCTGATGTGTAAAACTGTATAGTTACATGTTCAACCCGGAGACGAACAGTTGATTGATATTCACTAACTGAATGAAATCCTCGCATTTCTAAGTTTTACCCATTACCATTAAACAATATTGTCTACTCACATTCCCAAGTTCAACTCGGTAAGAAATGTAACATTATAAATTTTCATATTTTACTGTAAAAATGCGAAATGTATGGGAAATTACTACAGTTTACATAAGCACAGTCCCAAAAAATGGACAATCTTAGTGAGGCTGTGAATTTCAAAGGTGCAATGACGTAATAAATAAATCGGTTTACAGATCATTTGAACCACAGGCTCTCAACACCTTAAAATCATATTTTATTGACTAAAATTACAATGTGATGTGGTTTTTGTGATAGCCCTGTCTGAACTACATTTAAAAATCATTCTTTTAAAAAAATAGCAAAAGTGTGATTAGACCTGTTGTGACATGATTTTAAGGTGTAGAGAGCCTGTGGTTCAAATGATCTGTAAACCAATTTATTTATTACGTCATTGCACCTTAGAAATTCACAGTCTCACTAAGATTGTCCACTTTTTGGGACTGTGTTTATTTATTGCTTTTAATTTGGTCGCCAACAGAGTATCGAAAAATTTTCATTCAAATGATAAACTAAACGCTTCATATCCCCTATTTTTTTAATTACAAAATTCACCTTTGTGACGTCAATAGTATGAACCACAATTTTTGTTAAGAGTTGTTTTTTTATGCATCACTAAAAGTTTGTCATTTTTTAACAGATTTCGACCATTCATGGCTTAAAAATTACAAAAAGACTTTGTCTAAGTTTTTGTGTCGATTTAGCTAACTGTCATTTTCCAATAATTTGCAGTAAATTGAAACATGTTGCCAGAGGCACATTATTGTTAATAACTCGCGTAAAAATTAACGAATCAAAGCCATGCACCAATTTCCATTTTTTATGGTGTGGGAAAAATCGGTGCCAAATTGTATCGAAATCGGTTCAGAAATGGCTCTTAAATTGTAAAATGTCACTTTTTGGGGGTAGGTTAAATGTATACTTAGTGAATATTTTGTTGCTCTGATATTTTGTCTCACTAAGAAAAATGACTCTTGTCACCATTGTTATTCATTTTATATACATACCTTAAGAAAGGTTTTGTATATGCCTTATATTTCTGTTTGACACCCAATTTAATTGTTGATTGTAATTATGTATGTATATTATGTATATTAAAAAATCGTTAAATTTTACTGGCAAATTATTGCTTTCTTCGTTTAGATATGCCGTCGTGGGAAAGCGCAGTCTTAATGACATTTTCGTCCTACCCGGCTGTAGCAGGCCCGCTTTTATTGTCGATTGCCGGCTTAGAGCGGGCAGGACTCTTGTCTGGCGGTCACTTTGCAGTTGGTGGTGACGCCCACATATTTTCTTTTCTACCTAAATCCTCCCTGGAAGAGATAGAACCGAAAATTTCGTTTTATATGAAGCGGAATGGCGAGCGGAAGAAAGTTCTTAGTATTGACAACACCTCGGTAGAAAAAGACATCAAAACTAACTTCAACTTTTGCCGAAGCTTGGCTGATTGTAACAACCGGGTAATTCTGATAGCGCACGGTTTCCTTAGCGAAGGGGATGCGGATTGGGTCATCGGCATGAGAAACGCCCTTTTGGAAGTGGAGACGCAGATGGTTGGCATACTGGAGTGGAAGAAGGGGGCCAGTTATGACATTAGTAACATCTTCAATGAACCCGTGCCATACAAACAAGCGGCCGCTAACTGTCTTGCGGTGGGGGAGTGGGTGGGACAGATTGGACTTTGGTTAGTAAAACAAATGGAAGGAAGAGGATATCTTTGGGGAATTGGACATAGCTTGGGGGCCCATTTGATGGGGATGGCGGGACACGTGGGAAATAAGGTGAAACATTCTTCGGAAATAAATTTTGCTATGTGTGAGATTCCTGTTTAGGTTTTTTTATTATTTTATAAAACAGAAATGTCCACCGGGGAAACTCTTTTCCAGAATCACCGGTAAGCCTGGATTCAAAATAAAATGTCTTTGAAAATAATTTTGGAACAGACTAAAACGGTAAAACACAAACTAAGTGGATTTCTTAACGACGTCTTTTAACGAGCAAAACTATTTTACAGTCCTGGAATCATGACGTTAATAAATAAAATCCTACTATCTGAGTCAATGCAAAATAAACATATGCCTACATTTTCAAATAAATATAAATGTCTTATTTGACAGGATTGGACCCAGCTGGACCCGGTTTTCAAACAAAACTACAAGGTTATCGCTGTCTCTGTAAGGATGACGCTGTAATGGTGGATGTCATTCACACAGATGCCCGTCACTCTGAGAGCAACGTTAAAATCCCTTATTATGGAACAATCCTTTCTCTCGGAACGATTGACTTTTATCCCAATTACGGATTCGGGACAAGCTCCAGTGCTACCGAAAACCACGCTCTTGCCCACGAGTTGTTTACTTGGAGTATAACAAATCGTGGGACACTACAAACGGTAAATATTCTATTACGGCCTGGTACAATTGATAAATTGAAACCGTTTGGAGTTGCTGTAAAAGCTTGTACGGACTTTGGAATTCAACCTTGGGGTCGAGCAGAGATGGGATACTGGGCAGATAAAGAGTTGAAAATTGGTAATTGGCACGTTCCAATTCATCGTCAACCACCTTTTGGGCCACGGTCCATAGAGACTTTACCACGTACATGTACAACTTTACCAGAAGGGTTTGATGCTGGGAAGATTGTTCTGGACTCTTTAAAAAGATTTTTTTGACAAGTTTGGGGTGGGATTGTTTGTATTAAACTTATAATTAATTAATCCCGGGTAATTCTAATAACGATTAAGAATGGTTCAGCACATTCAAACTGTAGTTAACATTCAGTAATTACTCGTTTATTGACAATATAATAAATATAATGAATGTGAAATTATTAAATGTAAATCATTATATAATATTTAGTGGCTAGTTCATACAACATGAAACGATGTTGTAAAACTGCAGCCATATTTGCATTTCGTTATTTTGAAGTAAATTAAATGAATCCATATCCTAATTTGTTACCACTTCCTGCGGAAAGGTGACCAATAAATTGAAAATATTGTCGGAAATCAGATGAAAAGTCGTGAGCACAAAAATCTTTTGAATTCCTCGCAGTACACCAATCTGCACGCCAAATGGCTGCAGAGAATTCAGTTGCCTTCGTACTACTTTGGAGTTGCGAATGACTGTTCCACGACTATTTGAATACAGAGTTTGTTCGAGGCCTCAAACACTTCTGCAGAAAGAACCAGTGTTACCACGGCACCCGCTCCGGCATTAAATCGAGCCACGGGGAAGGGAATGTACACAGAAGGAGAGAAAGGAGTGGTAGCACATGCGAACTTATCCCGGTTCCGCGGTAACCAAAAGAAGGAGACTGGTGTGGCCAAGTAAATTAGAAATGAGTAATGCTGCAATTGGTCGGTTATTGGAATAATTTATTGTATCGGACTATGGATGTATGGGTAACTGATAATTTTTTTTTGAATGTCAGAGTGACATTACAAAGCCGGTTATGCGATAAAAGCGAAGGACGTTTTTGTACTGATTGTCGCATTCAATAAGAAATTTGGTAATTCAATTTTTGTTTGACATTTGCAAAAGACCGTTTTAGTGCGACGATGTTATTGATGATGAGCTCGGGTACGTATTGAGCAACAGCTAAAGTCAAATATGGGAATTGTGACAATATTTTAATTTTAAAACCATTTTACTTTAGGAACACGTAACTTTGATAAATCTTGATTGTCAAGCATTCAAAAATAAATAAATTTGAAAAAGTATACCAAAATTTTCCAAAATTTGCTTTAGTGCTTACTTGCACTCTTTTTGGAAAATTTATTGACTGATACTAATAAGTGAAATTCGAATAATCTTTAATCTTCCGATAATGAGAATCTCCGATTTATCGCATTAACCTGGGCTATGTGTTAGTAATAAATTGATATGAGACAATGTTTTATGAGTTTTCCAGTTTTATGCATATTTTTTTCCAACTGCGAAACTCATCCGTCTATGTTCTGGCATGAATTGATTACGTTAAAAACAATACAGATAACAAATTTCTTGAAGGTTGTTATTTTTCAACATTTTCAACAAAGTGTGGATTTCAAGCGTAGACTTATACCATGTAAATATTGACATAAAACGAAGTTCGTATCGGAGTTTGAAAAAGACATAAAAACTCATTTCAAACCCATCAGTGTCTGACCACAACTAAGGTATAAACCAAGAAGTGTTTTATTTTCTGGGAGCTCAGCAATAAACGTGTTAATCTTTATTCAAAACATGTTCAACATTTCATGGAGAAGCTGTTAAATTTACTCTTGACTTTCATACCCTGTAAAAACACAGCGGCCACGCTGTCATTCTTCTACTGTATTGACGTGGCTGCCAGAAAAAAACCAGGCAGTAATTCTGAAATTTACTGAGAATCTTATTTTTTTAGAGAAGCCAATCATTCAGAAATTTATTCATAACTATTTTACTCACGTCGTAACCATGGTGGTGACTGGGTTAATGTGGAAATCGTTAGACAGTTGGTCATCATTTAATTCTTTCTTATGGAGAAATCCTGTACAGTGGAATCCAGCCACGGGGACATTGATACACAATCCAGTCTCAACCAAAATGCTGCCGTGGGCTGTTTCCATTTTGCTTGCTGTCATTCTCGGCCTGATACCTGGTTTTATTTTAATTATTCTCCGAATTGTGGGCTTGATCAGGATTCCACTTCCCAGTTTAGTGATTGACTTCATCGCAGTAAATTTATCTTGGGTTTATATAGTTGTCGACATACTAGTTATACTCCAAGGCGAAAGCTCGGTTCAAACGCTTAATTTATTACGGATTTATGAATCAAAACTTGGCTCTAGTAAGATTTAATTTTTCAATCAAATTATAATGAAATCATTTAAGTGTGTAATGAAAAAAAATGGTTTGACTTCTTAACAGAATTTCTAAAGCCACATACCGAGGCAGGCTTTGACGTTGTAGGAACTGTGCTAAATATCATTTCAATTATTTATGGAGTATTGCCCTACTTTACGCTAGTATTCTTGATTTACTCTTATTTGGACCCGTTATCCCAATTTCAACAATACGTTCTAAATCTGATACTCCCTGACTTTATTCCAACCGGAACTACGTCCTGGATCTTCTTCCTTGATTTTGCTCGCTGTCTATTTATCATCCCAGGACTACGAATGATTCACATTTATTCCCTTGGTTTCTGTGTCGCTACCACTTCCGCGTACTTGGTTCTTTCATGCATTTCTATTCTTGACTACAATTCACCTACAATTTGCTTAGAAAGGCGCTTTGTGACTAAAATACTGACGGAAAATGATGTTCTAAATATTATACTTCAAATCCTATACAAACCGATTAGTTTGGCGTGTGCAATGACAATGTTTGTTGGCTTTGTTATGAATGTGACTCTGCATTTTGTAACAATTAAAATGTACCACATAATTCCGATGCCACTTTATTTCGCTTTCCCGTCAGTTGCAGTTTGTATGCTTATGATGATCCAGGTCACGCTGCCAATGGCCATAAAAATACATGCCGGTGGGGAAGGGATGGCTTGGAAATGGAAATATTACACGTACTACAGCACAGATATTAAATATGTAAGAAGGATGATTCGGGCCAGGCAGGGTGTCAGGATAAATTTGGGATTATTTGGATTTCGCTTCTTTTATTTCAAGAAATCTACAAAGGCCACTTTTTGTTATAATTTACTCAGTTATACCATTTCAGCGCTAATGTCTGTCAATGTTTAAAACGTTACTCTGCAGAACAATGTCAGGTAACTATAAAATTGTTCAATCGGGTAAATTAACAGTTTCATTTTTTTCGTCTGCTTTTACAAACATGAATGAAAATAAAGTGGATTGTAAATAAATATAAATGCAATGTTCCTTGCATAATCTTACAAAGTGTAAAAATAATTAAGCATCGGTTATGTATGTATGTACTTTGTGGGGTGGGCTGACTGTCTATGGAGTAGAGCAGCCAGTCCAGCGGCGGTAGCACATTGAAGGCTAATTGCCGGCTCCCCTTAGGACACTAGCGTTACTGTTACAAATACCCTTCACGACTTGTCTCAAATCTTCCAGACTTAGCAATAAATAAGCATCGGTTAGTAATCATACACCTTAACACGAGTATTGCAATAGTCGTCGCTTTTGAATTCATTTTTAATACGCAACACTATTTCTGAATTATCTGCAAATCATAAAAATTAAGTGTCCATGTACCCATTGCTAAAATGTTGCTGCAAAATATATCAAGAATAGCCTCAACTACTAGGTAAACTTGAATTCGTAATGTTCTGTCATTATATGATAGACAATGACTCGCGTAAATTCTGGATAGTTGGAAACTCAATTTTTTTGCATGACTCAATCGAAAACTGGGTTATCTGTTGGTGATAAATTAACAGGGGCATGGTTTTATGACTCTTTTAATTTTATGCGTTGCTCTAAGCAATGCACACATGAATCGTCTGACTTATATTGTTCAGAAATGCCTTGTTATCTGTTGGTAAGGTCCTACCTAAACCAACCTAAACTGGTTTAAGACATTCTTTTATGAGTGCACGTCCGATATGTTAATAAACGGATAAAAAATTTATCTTAGTTCTGAAATCACATGGCTTGTCAATAACATCCATATTTCTCAAGATATTAAGCACACCCTGGATATTATTACTTATTTTATCACTTTGGAAGACAATAACCAACTGATCCTTCTACTGGGTTCATGTCAAATGTCGGAAAACATGAGCGAAGTAAATTTTGGGAAGACTTCAGTTCTTAAGCGAAAGGCAAGCCTGGCAGACGGCATGTAATATCTGAATATGCATAATTATATTGTACTGGCATAGCATTTATAAACGCATTTGTGGATGTAAATGTTTTTAAACTCGTACAATAAATTATTTATTTCAGTAGTTTCCCATTTTGACTTTTTTCTTCGTTGAAATAAGCACCGTAATCGTTTTATCCATTGAGAAGTGAAGGAATATCAGCGGCGTTGACTTTTCTATGAAATTTGTCGACCATACTCAATAGAATCGCGACATTAAAAATGGGATATTTTGCAAATACTGGGATTGAAATGCGTAGAAATTGGCATAATTCAATTAATGCTGACCAGTCTTTTACTCCACTAGGACAAGTAATCGTGTCAAGATATTCTTTTCCCGATAATAACTTGTTGGTGCGTAGTGACATAAGGAAGCCGAACCGGTGCGAATTATACTACAACCTGATTCTGCACAAGGTATGGAGGAAACGGCGAAGGAATTGAATGACAACCTTAATCCCTTAAAAAAGGTGGTTAGTGGAGGTGGTTGGTTTTACCCGAGCCAACCTTCCAGCGGTGTCATTCACGAACATATATTTCACAGAATTGCAAAAGTTGTGCTAGAACAAGCTGCTGTTTCTACTATGTGCCAATTTTTTTTGGAAACAAGTTATTGGGACATTGAAATATTTAACTATTCAGGAATTGGAGATTGTAATTATACAATGCTTAATTATTATATGTACTCGCATTATTTTTTTAATTGCTTGTGTAAGTCGTAATCATGCAGATTATTACCCGTAAAAGAGTTAGCGCATGGTTTTACCTGCATTAATTGGATAGCTTCAAGATTACGGGCACAGTTAATAAACTGTGGGGTTAGAGAATAATGAAGTGAGATAAGATATAAACTTATCCCAAGAAATTCCATTTTATCTGCAATATTCACAACGTCAAGATTCACAAAGTTTCAATAAAACTAGAAAATTATATTCGCCAATTAATAATTCTGCTTTGCAACGAATGAATGATCTAAAGATTCACAAATTTACTGGAGAGAGCTGTTGGCGAACCAACAACCTCTCAAATAGCTACCTGAGATCGATACCACTGTACCATCTCACCAGAATTAAACTATTGAACTATGCTTTAGATCATTTAACTTCGTCCTTCTCCTTCGTTCGTATCTAATACACAGTCTGAGCGGACTAAATTTTCAGCTCGTGAGGATATGTGTATTATAGCTTAACTATCCTGCGTCCATGTTACGTGTGGATGATTCCCACGACTTGTAAGCTAACCTAACCAAACGAAATTAAATTAAATTAAATCCTAGATTTGTTTCACCTACCGTTTTGCAAGGTTGTGCCTGAATTTTGCAACTATATTTTGCAAATTTTAAGTGGTTGCCAAAACCTTGAAAACTTGCAAGTAAATCGGTTGCACCCTAAGATGTGGCTCTTCTTAGTTTTTGCTTATAAACTTATCGGTTTTATTTTGGCACTTTTGTCCATCGCCCACATTCTCTATTATTATTGTTCTCCTTGGGCCAGGAAACTCAATAAGTTTACAGGACCTGGGTTTATTCCCTTGCTTGGAAACAAGGATGCTTTCTCTTTCATTAAAATACAAAGTTTGAAAACTTATAATCCGAAAAATACTCCAACAGGATTTGGATTGGTTGGCGAGGAACCATTATAACAACATATTTCTATGGTTTATATGACAATAGAAGTAAATTCATGGTTTGAATAATGCAAAAATGTTGAATCACAAGTGGAGTGAGGGTATCCACATAATTCGAACTGAACCAAATCCTCAACGGCGTCATGGATTGGATGACTCGTCTCTCAATCTTGTGAGTTTTGTAACGAAATTTCGCAGCTGCCAACCACTTCCGACTACTTGAGTAAATGCTTCCCGCCCCACTGAAAACAATAATATTAGCCAAAACGCTGGCTGCCTCCGCTGCCAGGATAGTCACCAAATGTGACGCTTCCATGACAGAGTGAAGTTTAATGAGGGCAAAACCACAAAATATTTGCACACTTGGCGACGCTACGGAAAGATTCGAGTGGCCACACAAGAATTAACAGCTTTTCCAGGATTTTCAGAGCTCGATATTTATGCAATGACATTTGACTCTCATAGAGGCCAAATACTTTTGATGACTCATCCCAAAGAAGGAGGGTCCCTCCCATTAACATAAACAGGCCGTAGGGAAGCCCAGGCAAGAGCAGTTGGGAAAATGCAAGGAAGTCAAAAAATGCCAACGACAAACGAGTCAGAAGAAAGTAACCCGAACAGCCGGAGCATTTTGTGAGAAGCAGTGATCCCAGAAAGGGTAGTTGGCATGGAGACAAGAACACGAGGACTGTAATTCCAAGTTGAAAATGTGATTCCAGAAAAGTCATTTTTAGAGTAACCCGTCCAACTTTGGTAGCCAGTCAGCACAAGGAATGCCGGGAGGAAAGGCATGTTGTTTATGCTTTGGGTGTTTTTAATAGTAATTTCTTTACCTCCTGGAGTATATGCAAAGTGTTGTGCTCCATTTACAGGAGGAAGATGAACGGATTCCGTTATCGTCAAACTTCCTTTCATTGTGGTTTGCGAATCTTGCGGACCAGTAAATCGAAATGATAATGCAGCACCAAACGTCGTGTGGTTGAATTTTGGAAAACAAGGGAGACCCTTCAGTCCAGAAACGTAGAGAATGACATAAGGCTGGAAATTTGGACCGGAGTAAAAAAACCAACTGGAGCAAACAAATTAAAAATTACATTATTTTTATGTATTTGTTGCCTTGATATATTATTTTCTATATCATAAATGTTGGGAATTACTGAATTTAAAATGTTAAGATTAAAACAAAAAACCTCCAGTGCAGCATCATATAGCCCGAGCCAGAGTGTAGGTTGTTGTTGACGCGTTTAACAAAGTGTTCAAATCATTCACAACA